>JAGFPH010004415.1:0-12947 GCA_018207615.1 Philaenus spumarius | reverse complement strand
GTTCTGTCGAAATATATTTATTCATTAATTATCTATGTCCACGATCCCAAATATGAATGTGGTTCAGTGGAATTCAAATGGTGTTAGGAGTCACATGGAAGATCTGAAAGTTCTTGTGCGAGACACGTCACCTCTATTCGTTTGTCTTCCAGGAGACACATCTCCATAATACCCATTCTTTACATTTAAGAGGGTATTCCGTCTTCAGATCGGATTTTGTTACAGAGGAGAGAGCAAGAGGTGGTGTAGCCATACTTGCTCACTACTCTGTGGATGGTGTTCCTGTAAATCTGGATACATCATTACAAGCAGTAGCAATTCGAGTCGCTGTTCCCAAAAAACTATACCTCCACCAACAGTTCAATATTCAGCCTATACCTGCCACCAAACTATACTGTCCAACCAAACGACTTGATAGAATTAATATATCAATTACCTGCTCCGATTCTGTTGCTTGAAGATTTCAATGCACATCACTATTTGTTAGGATCCTTGACCTGCAACCTCAATCCGCATAGAGAGGATACGATCCGATTTAGATTTGTTTTTACTTAATGACGGATCGTTAACACACTTAGCAGTTTCGACAGTAGGTTGGATGGTCTTTATTAAACCTTCACTGCTAGAACTATCTTTAAGTAGTTTTTTGTTGCCAAATTGTTATGTAAACCAGACGTACTTGCCATTTCAATGGTGAGGGTTTTCACTGTCTTGCACTGAAATATTCTAACAAATAACTTATAGTAAAGGCAATGCACAGTGCTGCTAGATCCAAATAGTGGTAAAAACTAAACAATACAGCATTGTAGTACCAGATATTACCCAACAGATTGCACTAGTAGTCTGATTTTTGAAATAGTTTTATATAGTTTAAATAAAACAATTTAATTAACACATTATTTATATAATTAAAATAAAACAGTTTTAATAATTAACACTTTACCTATACAGGGTGTCCCCGAACTCTCTGGACGCCTTTTGTGGATATGTTCCTGGGACCCAGACAAACATATTTCACAATTTATAAACATAGGTTTAAGGTGCTTATTTTTCGTATTTGGCAGTAGAAACGATAATGAGCTCAAACTTTGTATACCTATTTGTTGCGAAACCTGTTATCACTACGAAAAATTAGAATATAATTTTACATATTTTCAAAATGGCTGCCGTTTATAATTGAATCGTTTATTTGAGAAATGGGACAAATCACATTTTTAATATTTTACAGGAGGCACAAACAACTAGTTTTCTTTGAAAAAAAAAAATTATTTAAAATATTTTTATACTTTGTCATAAAGATCATTAAAAAATACATATTTCACATAAATTTCAGATTTTTAGGTTGTATGGTGTAGCCTGTATGATTTTTTTTGTTTTTGTTGTGGACATGTGCCCTTTCTGCAATAAACACTGTATATATGACTATTTTTCACAGAATTTTAAAGTTATAACTGGTTTATTGATAAAATACACACAACATGTTGAATAAACTTGAAAAGGATCAGTTCTACAGTACTCTTGGTGAGTTATTCAATATCATCTTGAACTGTGGTCGGCCAAACAACAACTTCATCATAAAAGGGGTTGTGCATCTTGAGTGGCATACTTTAAGTCTTCCGTGATATCTTTAATCTTTTTTACATTGATGGGGTTTTTATCTTGGCATGCTCTTTCTGTTGGTAATGGGATGTCCGTAACATTATTCTTTTTCAGACAAAATGTGCTTTTTTGCAATCGTCCGATAAATTCGCTTCCCACTATGCTTCCTTCATTCATTTCAAGGTAAAATATAGCTCAGATAATTTTAACTTTTGTCTCTCTTTTATTTGCTTGCTCATTGTTTCTGTTGAGAACACATTTTTTAAAAAGAGGTTTGGCCACCACTTGTCCAAATCTAAGATTCTGTCACTATCTGTCAACAAAATCGTTTCTATTTTTCCTTTTGAGGCCTCCTGTATCATGTTTGAATACTCTTCCGGTGTATATACCCTATCTTTTCTTCTCAACGCTCTTTTTATGATGCCGAACACCCGGTCACAGGGGAGGAAGCTGTGACCCTTTACTGGAATATACTGTTTTAAGGGAACTTTTCTGGCATTAGATATCGCTAGCAAGGCTCTTAATACAGTGTGATTTTGGTTTTGACATGTGCAAGCGCCTGAAAACACATGTATTTCTTTGGCTGTCTCAGGAATGTGGATTTTGGTGAAATCAAAAATGAGGGAGGATACTTCATTTCCCTCCTTTTTGGCGATACCCTCATGATAAAGGTATACTGTGCTTTTTTGGTTTTTTAAATCATACACACAAAAGCAATTAACCCATATATTTATTTATTTATTTATTGCTCACAATCTTTCAACCTTATTCAACTTCGTGGCTCAGCTTTCCAGCCATTTAGCACAAAACTTAATTAACTTAATAACTTAATTTAACAACTAATTCACTTCTCACAATTTAACGATTTCAATAAATAAATTATATACATATTAACAATTTTAAATAATTTTATAAATAATAATTATGTACAAACGACAACATTTATCTCTATCCCGTTATCCGCTAACTTATCCACCTCGTTCCATTTCTTTCTTATTATCGCCATGAACAACCCTACGTCCTTTAGAACCTTATCGTCATTGCTTCTACCAATAAATAAATAATTATTCTCCTCAGACATCCATGATTTTAAATGATTGCCAATTAATTTAGAACGTAATTTCTTTAATTTGTTGCAATTTAGTAATAAATGTTGTGCTGAAATATTACCCCCGCATAGCCGGCATGCTTTCCCTTCCACATTCCCTCCCCTTAGCTTCCAAACTCCCATCCTCCACCAAGCTATTCCCCCTCTCTCTCTCTTTCCCATATTCAAATACTTTGCCCTCCCAAAATCTCCCATTACTTTAACAAAATTTTCCAGCGACGACTTTTCCCACATTTGAGTTGCCAAAGTTTGTGTCTCTATATTTGTAAATTTATTCTTAATCTGCTTTTTTATGAATTTTATTTTTAAATCAGAATTTTGCAATATCCATTCGAGGCCTATTTCCTCCATCTTTTTCTCTAATTTCCCTAACCAACACGTGCTTTTTAGCTCAGTTTGATATTGGAAGCATATCTGTTGTAAAACTCCACATTTCCCGTCCCTTAGCTTAACCCATAACTCCATACTCTTACATAATAAATCAGCCTGAACCGGAAGAATGCCTAGTTCCCATCTCGCGGCACAATTCGCAGCGCTTCTAGGCACATTCATCACAGCCTTAGCAAAATCATTTTGAATTGTTTCCAGCTCCCTAACATTAGTTTCGCAACTCCATATTTCCCCTCCATATAAATACACAGATTTTACTAAAGAATTAAATAAGGTTTTCAATAGCGCCAAACTTATATTTGGTAATTTTTTTATTATTTTATTCATTGTTATAAACGCTGTCTTACCCTTTCCCTTTGCCATAGTTATATGATGGTTCCAAGCGCCATTGCTACTTAGCCAAAACCCTAAATATTTTGTTTGTTTACTTACTTTCATTTCTTGACCCCCATAGTGCCATCGTTCTGCTCTCGCTGGTTTCCCCCCTTTTTTGAAAACTACTATCTGGCTTTTCTCTACATTTACTTTTAAACCCCACGATTTACAATAATTTCCCAGTACACTTAACAATATTAACATTGAAATTGATGATTATTTATAAACTTAGGCCTAATGAAAGTGAATGATTATTATGGGATGATTAAAGGTTGAATTGATGGATGATTACAATTTGGACTTAAACTAAAAGGTTATATTAAACTTAAAAAGCTTGTCTTTGGTTGAATTTATATCTTAAGATTGAGGAGGTGGATGGATATTTGGTCAGTTAACTATTTGGAGATTTTCAATGTGAAATGGTGCTTGAAGGTAATACATGTGAAGCGATGCCAGAATTATTCAAAGTTGCACTCACCAAATTGAATGAAGGTTCATAATAATAACGAAATGTAAAATATCAATAATTACCAGTGTGTTGATTCAATTATTATAATACATTACTGGATATTGTGTACTTGTAGGTGGATGGTAATGAAAATGGTTTATTCTCAATTCAGAACAGTAAACTTGACTCTCTTCCCACCTAGCCATTTATTTTTTTTTACTCCTCCCCTTTCTTCTTCCTCTCTCCTCAACCAATGCTTCCTCTTCTCTTTTCCATTTGGATTGGCCTAAATCTTAAGCCTATATGATTTTACAATTATTATGAATGATTTTATATTAAGGTATGGAATGGGATATGAAGTTAATGGGGTATGTGTATTTATATTGGTGCTATCAGGGATTGGTGGTTTATGAAATGATCCCTGAAATGATGTGACTACTGTTTACTTTGTATATTCGAATTTTGTATCATTACACTTTCCGTTTTAATTTATGCCACATTGCCATACGAGATATTCTGTCAAATGCCTTCTCAAAGTCAATAAAAGCAGTATACAGTTTCCCTCTTTTTCGTTTTAATGATTTCTCTATTATAGTTTGTAAAACAAACACATTATGAGCCGTGCTTCTCCCCGCCCTAAACCCAGCTTGGTATGGTGAAATTCTGCTATAGACCTCAGCCCATTTGGTAATTCTGGCCGCCATTATTTTTGTGTACACTTTGCTTAAGCTAGGCAAAAGATTTATACCTCTATAATTCTCCGGTTTATTAATACTCCCTTTATTTTTATAAATTAGACACAACAACCCGCTTCTCCAAACACTCGGAGTTTTAGTCAGAAGATGCGAACTCTTTCCACGCCTCGGCCGGTAAACCGTCAACGCCTGCTGTTTTTTTCGATTTTAGTTTTTTACATGCATCTTTAATCTCCCGTTTCGATATAATATCGTCTAACGCCGGTATGACTACAGGTAATCTATCATCTAAGTTTAATTCGCTTACCGTACTTTCCCAAGTATCTGCCCCCCCTAATAAATTAGAAAAATATGTTATCCAATCGAGCACGGAGATATTATCTGGCTTATAGTTTTTCTTTCCCGCAATACGTTTCAATAATTCCCATACCTTAGAAGGATCATTTTCCGCTATCGCCGAATTAATAACAGCTGATTGTTTATCTCGCCAAATATTTTTTGCTCGAGTGATTTCACCTTTGTACTTCCTCCGTTGCTGAGATAAGTTATCTTTATTATAAAATGTTTTGGACTTTAGAAACTTACGTAATGCCGTATTTACATTTTGTCTAGCCTGAGCACACTCAGAATTGAACCATTCACCCGTGTTATAACTTCGTCCTCTCTTCCCCCCCTCATAGCAATGCATTCCTCTACAAGCCCTTCTTATCAGTTTATATAGAATATCGACTGCCTGATCAATTAAATTTAAATCTATATAATAATGAATCCCTACTTTGAACAAACTAGCGATATTGTCGTTTGTATTACATACAAATTCCTGTTTAAATAAATGATTCCATTTAAAACATCTCACACCACTATTTGTCTCTTTTGAGCTTATTTGACTATTTTGCATATATTTAGGACATGTAATAGACAATTCCAGAGACAGAGGTAGGTGACTCGAATCTGCCCAATTAATAATTGTAAATTGATTTATTTTACTTACCAACATTTCCAATACCAGCATATAATCTATAACACTACACCCATTATTAGAAACATATGTAAACCCTCCGCTTTCCTTTCCCCATTTACCATTAACTATACCTAAATCTAAAGTTTCACATAAATACATCAAATCTCCCCCATATTTATTTATACCTTTATCTTCACTAACCCTGTTTTTATACGCAAAATTTGTATTTTCCTCCCAATTATACAATCCTACGTCATTAACTCCTACTCTAGCATTAGCGTCACCCATTACTAATATATCGGCTTGTGGAAACTTCCATTTTATGTCACATATCTCCTCGGCAAGGTCTGCAAAAAAGTTTAAATTTCTATATTTTGAATTTATTGGTGGATTATACATTGTAGCAATGCAAAGATCAATACTTTTATTATTATTCCAATCAATCGCTAACCAAATAACATTATTGAGTTTATTATTTACTAAAGTTATATTACATTGTAACTCATTTTTGCATGCAACAAGTACACCTCCAGGATTCCTACTTCTGCCCCTTTCCTTTACAATTACCTTCTGAAAACACTGAAACCCCTGAATGCTAAACTTGTCTTCTCCTAACCATGTTTCACACAATCCTATAATATCAAAACTATTAATAAAATTTCTGACACCAACATTACTTATCTTACTTGCTAAACCCTCAATATTCACACAACCAATAGAAACTGTGTACCTCGCACTTCCCGTATCCTATTTCGGCACTTCCAAGTTCATTGCAGCTGCCCTGGCTCTGGTCACTCTCGATGTCGTCAGCCAATCTCGCAGTCCTCTTGTAGTTGATTTCATGGGTTCTACTTCTAACAGGCTTTCTTCCGCTGTAGTGATAACGTGGCTCTCCTGTGGTAGAGTACTCTCCGAAAAATCGTCGTTCACACGCTGGTAAGTAGTTGGATTAACTGCCACCGGACTCCTACTGCTCCTACTGCGGCCGTGACTACTGCTCTCCTGGTTTCGTGGTGCTTGCCTAATCTTGAGTTCTTGAAGCTTATATTGCCTTCCGTCTACGATAAGTTTATCGAAGCGCAATGATGCTCTATGACCTTCAGACTTAGCATTCATCATGTATCCCTTTAATTCGTTTCTTATTTCTCGCACTCTCTCACTAAAATCTTCAGAAATACCAATTTTTGTGCCTGCAAGCTTTCTTGATTCCCTTAAGACTTCCATTTTCTTTTTATAGTTATTAAATTTTACAATAATCGGTCGATCTCTTTGCCCCTTCCTACCTACCCTATGAGCTCTCTCAATATCGTAATAGACTATGTTTATTTTCATTCTATTTATCATTACATCAACAACAATCTTTTCTGATTCCTCCCATGATTCCCTACTACCCTCTTGCACATTGTAAAACACTAAATTTGACCGCCTGTTAACGTTTTCCAACCGATCTACCTTATCGAGTAACCCTTCTCGTTCTTCCCTTAACTGCGCACACTCGGCCTTTAATTCATTTATTTCTTCTTTAAAAACTGTTATATCATTCGATAAACTGCTAACAGATTCTTTAATAATTTTAATATCGTCTTTTATTACATCAAAACAATTCAATTTCTCCCAGATTTCATTTAATGTCCTTTCTCCTCATTCAGGTCCCGGATTTAGCTCGACACCCCCAATAACTAACAAAATACTGCATAGTAGCATAAAGAAAAACTTCAAGTTATAATCCTCACTGGTTTTCCATGGATAACACACAAGTCGGCGAACTACACTAAACATGCCTATACGCGCACGGTAGATAGTGCCCATTATCTAATTAACCCATAACTGCCTATAGTAGAATATCTCTTGTACTGGAATATGAGGCAGTAGTATCGCAAATACCATATGTTTCTGGTTCAGTTTCACATTTTTTGGTTATGTCCTTCAAGGCTGTGTAAACATTTTTGGACCACCTCATGTGCACCACTTTTTCTGCTGCTGCTACTATTATTGCATTGTCGACTAGAGTGCTACTCTTAATTTTGGTTCCCCATTTACAATGGATGAATTGGAATCTGCCTTATTGTCGGCTACGGATTCAGTTCCCGGACCCGATAGTATCGTATATTCTATGATTAAACACCTTCCAGAGTCGGGTAGAACAGCTCTTCTCCAAATATACAATCGTATATGGGATGAGCATATCTTTCCTGATTCTTGGTTGGAGGCCATAGTAATTCCTTTATTAAAACCAGGGAAAGACAAAACTGATCCAAGTAGCTACCGTCCTATCTCTCTCACCAGCGTTCTATGTAAACTGGTGGAGAAGATGGTCAATCGGCGACTTGTATGGTACCTTGAAAGTAACCAACTGATCTGTAAAGAACAGTGTGGTTTCCGACAGGGAAGATCATCTATCGATCAGCTGGTTTTGTTAGAGTCGGCCATTCAAAATGCCTTCCTTCTTCGACAGACACTTGTTGCAGTGTTTTTCGATCTTTAAAAGGCATATGATACGGCTTGGAGAAGAGGAATTCTAAATGTATTACAATCTTGGGGTATTAAAGGGAGAATCTTAGCATTTATTAAAAACTTTCTATTTTAGGGTGCGTCTTGGATCCACCTTATCAGATCGATTTTATTTAGAGAATGGTGTCCCCCAAGGCAGCGTACTTAGCGTCACCTTATTTGCAGTTGCTATTAATAGCATCACTGCTAATGTCCGATTACCTGTACACTGTTCTCTTTTTGTTGATGATTTTGCCATCTACGTGGCAACCAGAAACACCGCAACCGCAGAAAGAACACTGCAATTAACGATCAACAAATTACAAACATGGTCCAATCAGACAGGATTTAAGTTTTCCGCTGCTAAAACTAGATGCATTGCTTTTACTCGTCGCAGACAGCATTTTAGTCCCACTTTGTACCTAAACAGAACTCTACTTCACTCCGATAACACAGTCACATTTCTAGGTCTTATTTTAGACCATAGACTCTCTTGGAACCCGCATGTGACAAATTTAAAATCACGCTGCATCAAGATCTTAGATATGTTATGGGTTTTAAGCGGTTCTCATTGGGGAGCCGATAGAACCTGCATGCTGCGTTTTTACCGAGCTCTTATTCGATCACGAATTGACTATGGGTCCATAGTCTATTCGTCAGCTAGGTTATCGGTTCTTAAAAAGATTGATTCCGTTCATAACACTGCTCTCCGCCTAGCATCCGGAGCTTTTCTTTCTAGTCCCATTAGTAGTCTGCTTGTTGAAACGGGTGAGCCATCGCTCACGCGACGAAGACAACGGCTACAATTGTCATATATGTGTAATATGCGCTCCAAACCTTTACACCCTTCATAGGATATTATATTCAACAATCCTGACTGAGTAGCGATTAGGCAGTCAGACAGTACGGACGTATCGATGTTTGCTCTCTTATCTCTGTTTGCCGCCGCGTTAGTAATGATTAGTTCGTGCTTGTATGACAGCAGTTTGTATTTTCGTGTATAAAGGCAGTTTGAAGTAGAAAATACAAGTTATTATACGTTGAATTATACAAGTAAATTATTAGTTAATTATTATTTAATATTTTCTGGTAGAGTGCTTATGTCGCAAAATATAAGAAAGTTTTTTACGCCTGAGAATACTGGGAAGAGAAACCGAAGCAAAACTTCGCCGGAGCTGACGGAATCTATAGTGGTTGATAAGGTTCCAAAACGTGCAGAACTTTCAGAAGCCGAAATGGATATAGGTGCTGTTATTAAACAACTTGACTCTTTATTGGACACAAAATTGGAAAAATTGTCAACAAAGGAGGATGTGAATATCACTTTGGCAGAGTTATCCGCGTTGAAAGATGAAAACGCTGCTTTAAAGACGGAAATTGAACATCTAAAGCGGCTGAACGAAGAAACAAATTCAAGATTAAATGATTTAGAAAATAGAAATCGCAGGAATAATTTGTTTCTTCGTGCATTGAAGTATGATGATAAAGAAGATTGCGTTAAGGTCATTAGAGACTTTTGTGTGACTGTTTTAGGAGCACGTAATGGCATTTGGGTAAACCGAGCTCATACATTGGGCCCGCGGCGCAGAGACGGACCCATCATCGCGCATATACCGGATGATAACGATATTAGTTTTATTCTATTTAACGCGAGAAAACTCAGAGGCACAAATTATTTTATCCATAGAGATTTCTGTAAGGATACAAGAGTGGTAAGATCAAAATTGTTTTTAATAAAAAAAGAAATAAGAAAAATTGTTCCGGATAAAAGAGTAACTGTGATTGTGGATCGATTGATTGTGGACGGGTGTGCTTTTACGGTGGACGGTGTGCAACTGATTGCTGGAAAGGAAGATGGCATACAGAAACTGAAGCAGCTCACCTGACATGAAATGGGGGACGTAGTGGTCAGGATTCTGGATGGAGTTGGCGGTGCGGAGAAAAGCAGTGTGTGAGAAACAGCCGTCTGCCAGAGTGAATTTAAATGTGTAAATAATTATTATTTAAACAGTGGTTGTTCGCACTCAGTGTTTAATGTTATGTATTGCAATGTCAGAGGATTGAGAGGTAAGCACGCTCATTTCTATAATTATGTTAAATCTTTTGACATTTTTTGTTTGTCCGAAACTTTTATTGAGACAAATATGATTGAAAGTTATGTACATTTATTTAAAGAATACGAATTAAGCTGGACTCCTGCAGTTAGGGATGTATTACACGGAAGAGCTAAAGGTGGGTTAGTAATGGGCCTCAAAAATTCATTTAGAGAAAAGTTTAGTTTCGTAAATATAGGAGGAAGAAAGCTACTAAAAATATCTGTAGATAATAGAGATTTTTTCATTGTTTTTGTTTATATTTCTGGAGGAAATTTTGATTGTTGGGAAAGAGATTTTAGGGATTTAGTTAGTTTTTTTGAGGAGTTTGGAGACAAACATTCACTTATACTCATGGGAGATTGTAATGCAAGGACAGCAAATGAACAATTAATACCAGGGGAGATAGAATTAAAACGAGATATATCATTAAATCGTATTTCTAAAGATGTTATTATTAATAAAAGAGGTAATCGTTTTGTCGATTTTTGTAATAATAATAATTTGGTTATATTGAATGGGCGCTTTGGAGGAGATGAAAATGGTGAATTAACGTTCATAAATCAAAGAGGATCCTCAGTAATAGACTATTGTTGTTTAAATATAAACGATTTGCAAATTGTAAACAAATTTAGAGTAGGTGTGGAAATATTTTCTGATCATATGCCGATAGAATTAATGTTAAATGCAGGTATCGTAGATACAGATTCACCAGACTCTGTGCTACCGATTTTACCAAAATTAATATGGCGAGATAGGGAGGAAGAAAAATATAAAACAAATGTGAAGAATAGGATTGGGAAGGATGTACAACTATCCCAGAATCTAAGAATCGATTTAAAGTATGTAACAGATATTATTTACGATGCGATTGATTATAAGCCTAATACTAAAACAAGAGGGGAAAAAATGGTTGTAGGGAAAAACATATGGTTTGATAGGGAATGTCAATTGTCTAGAAAAAAAGTATTTAAATTGTTAAATTTGTACAGAAAGACAGGGGCAAGCATAGTTAAATCAGATTACCTTTACAGTTTAAAGCAATATAAATATTTATGCCGACAAAAGAGGGAAGCACAATTTACTAATATCATACAAACGTTCAAAGACGCTAAAGACTCGAAAGCTTTTTGGAATGGGATAAAAATGTTCAAACGTAACATATTTAAAATTAATTCACAAATTGAGGCCGTAAAATGGATAGAGCATTTTAAAAAACTATATAATGTTAAAACTACTTTTGTGCCAGTATCATACGTGCCATTATTGCATGATGATGACATTTTAGATGGGCCTATTACTCTAAGTGAATTGCAATTTGTACTTAGGAAGGCAAAGCCAAATAAAGCTCCAGGTTTGGATAGAATACCTTATGAGTTTTATAAACACGCACCTATCGAATTCCACCACCTATTATTAAATTATTTTAATAAAATTCTAAATACTAGTGAAATTCCGGGTGTTTTTACAAAGTCAATTATTTTCCCAATTTTTAAGAAAGGGGACTCAACAGACGTTAATAATTATAGAGGTATATCCTTTATGGATTCGGTGACCAAATTGTGGACTGGGATTTTGTTGAATAGATTAGAAAAATGGGTTAGTGAAAATAGTATTTTACGTGAAAATCAAACAGGATTTCGAAAAGGCTATTCAACAAACGATAATATATTTAGTTTGGTGAACATTGTTAACCTTAAATTAAGAAACAAGGGAAATAAGGTGTATTGTTGTTTTATTGATTTTAAAAGTGCTTTTGATATTGTTGATAGAAATGCGCTTTTCTATAAATTGCACAATGCGGGTATATCCTACATGTTTCTGGCACTCTTGAAAGCTTTATACACAAATAATGTGTCACATGTGTGGTGTAAAGGTGGTATGTCGCAAGAGTTTGAAACCACTGCAGGTCTAAAACAAGGGTGTCTTCTCTCCCCTTTGTTATTTTCATTGTACCTAAATGATTTGGATGATATTTTAGGAGGAGGTGTGAAAGTGGGAAATGTTGTAGTTAAGTCGCTTTTATATGCTGATGATATAGTTCTATTTGCTGATAGACCAAACTCCTTGCAAGAAATGATTATTAATTTAAAAAATTATTGTAAATAATGGGGGCTTATAGTAAATAAAGGTAAAACAAAAATAATGATTTTTAGACGGGGAGGGAGATTAAGTGCACGTGAAAAATGGTTTTGGGAGGGAGAACGTTTAGAAGTAGTAAATGAATTTAAATATCTAGGAATTATATTGACGCCTACTCTGAGTTTTTGTGCGCATGCAAGGGCAAAGGTAACCACAGCAAAATTTGTCCTCAATAACCTCTATAAGGATTTTTTTGTTAAAAATAACGTACCTGTGTCCGCAAAATGGACAGTTTACAATGCGATTTGTAGAGCGGTAATAGGATACGGGGCTCAGGTTTGGGGTTTCAATCGGCTAGAAGTGTTTGAAGGATTTCAAAGGTTTGCTATAAGGAGAATACTGGGAGTACCTGCGTCTACACCAAATTACGCTATATACTTAGAATCGGGATTTGATCTATGCTGGCATTTTTTCTTTAATTTGCATTACAAGTATATATTAAAACTTCTTGAATTGCCAGATGGTAGGCTGACTAAACAACTAGCATTACAAGCAATAAAGGATAAAACAGGGTGGTTTAGTGTGTGGGAAAAATTAGGGGAGCAAATTAATTATGAATTTCAACATGATAGCGCAGAAAGAGGCCAATGGCGTGTGCAGTTAGAAATGATTTCTGAAAATATAAGGGAGGAAGAGCGTATCAAGT
>JAGFPH010004414.1:95635-113929 GCA_018207615.1 Philaenus spumarius | reverse complement strand
ATTACTGGCCGTGATCGCTACCATGGTGCTACCCCGTGCGGCCGCCGAGGCGATGCTAGATTGACAACATAAACTTGTTTATTTTTAAACATTTCCCCATAATTATAAAACGCCGAAGTTTTGATAAAAGCGGGTGGTGTCATTTTGTTTGGCATCTTAAGCACTATAAATACTGAAAATTTGATCAAAATCGTTGGAGCCGTTTTTGAGAAATTTGCATTTTTGTGGTTTTTTATGGGTTTTTAGGGGTAAATTAAAATTCAAAAAAAAAAATTCAAAAAAATGAAAAAAAGCCTGGAGATATTAGGGTTAAGTACCTACATACCAAATTTCATGAAAATCGGACCAATAGTGTCCTTTCTGGTCGTGTATACATACTGACAGACTGACAGACAGACACCACTCTAAAAACACTTTTTTGGGTTCAGGGAGCACCAAAACAAAAAATTCCACTAAAAATATTTTTGGGTTCAGGGAGCACCAACACAGATAATTGCACTAAACCATTTTTTGGGGTTCTGGGAGCACCAAAACAGATAATTCAACTGAAAATTCAAATGCGAACATTTTTACGAAAACAATACTTTCTCCATATACTACGTATAGGGTGGAGAAAGTAAAATGAGTCCATTTTATAGGTATCACCAAGCACATCAATAACATATCTCACAAAATTAGGAAGTGTGATGACCATTTCAGAGGTATTAGCAAGTAAACTATTTTAATACGACTTACAAAATGAGGAAGCACGATGTCCATTTTATCGGTGCGTGTCGTGACTAAATTAACCCATACAGCTATTGAATTAACCCATACATATTTTAAAATGTGGATATTTTTAAATACTTAATCCATTCAAAATAAACATCATTTTACTTTCTCACTATACTATAATATAGAGAACGTATAGTGATCGCAAAAAAATCGATGTTGAGATTTTTGTGGAAATATCCGTTTTGGGACCCCCTGAGTCCAAAAAATGTTTTTTTACAAAATGTCTGACTGTATGTCTGTATGTATACAAAGCTAAAGAGAAAACTATTCTATCGATTTCGAACAAATTTGCAGCAAACATGTCAATTAGGCCTGTATAGATGCACGAAAAAGGTTTTGAAAACATTTGAAAAACATTCCTTTTTTGGCCAAAAACCCCCCAAAAAATCAGTTATTATAAACGGCTCTAACGATTTTGATAAAATTTTGCTTATTTGTAGCCCTTAATCCTACCAAATACGAAAAACGGCATCTTTCTAAAAATTCTCGTTTAGCTAATAATAACAGATTTTTGGGGTTTTTTTGGGTCAAAAAATGGGTTGTTTTTCAAAATTTTAAAAAAACCTTTTTTCGTGCATCTATACAGGCCTAATTGACGTATTTGGTGCAAATTTGTTCGAAATCGATCGAAAAGTTTTCTCTCTAGATTATAATAATAATATTTATTAGTTAATCTCCTATTTTAATATCACCTCTTCTACCCGCCCTACAATTATGAAGTCACAGTGAATCTGTTTAAAAATTTAAATACGTTTGTGAGAAAGTATGTGCCAGTTCCTGGTACCGTTTATTGATATAGTAAGCCAGATTCTTATTTAATTATTTTTAATTTATGATTTGTGCTATACTTTTAAGTAAAAATTAGGAAAAACGGATAGGAAAACATGTATTTCTCGTTTGGTCAAAAGATAATAGCTTATAAATAGTTCGATCTTATTTAATTTGTCGTTTAAATTTTAATATAAGTTTATATCTGCTATAAATACCAAGCTTTACCCGTTCTATTCAATTTCAGTATTTTACTTTTAATTTTGTTTGACGTTCTGATAATTTGTATTTTATTAAAGTTGCTCTGATCAAGGACGGAAAGTTCAATTACACCCAAAATCCAGCCGCGATGACCAGGATCTAACCTACAAAGACACGAAGAGCAAAAACAGCAGCACCCAACTGATTGAGCAACAACTGAAATGAAGTAGTTGCTTGGCTAAAACGAAGAAGAGGAGGGGTCATCACATCCAAGGCAACAACATAAATAAAGTATCCTCAGACTAGAAATGTGTCTGGCCTAATGGGCGTGTCATCCCTTCTATTTCTCCCCAAACCTGTCTTGGCAGTATAACCAATTCCACGAAAACTAAGTTCACAAAATTACATTTAACCATTGAAGAAACAACACTTTCTTCAATGATTTAACTAAGAAAATTACAACTCCGTAATGTCTCACTTTCTTATAGTTTTACCTACTCCCCTCAGACACACTCCAAGATTGAGGCTACTGTACGCATTAAGACAGAACTAAACAAAAAGCAATATTTGTCTACTGCAGGGGTTCTCAACCCGTGGCACGTGCCCCAAGGGATACGGCAAATCTGTAAGGGGTACGCAGTTAGCTAGCAAAAAGCACACAAAATATTGATACATATTTCCACCCACAGACAAAACAATGGACTGGAGTGGATTCGTGAACCATTCTCTTTTGATGCTACCGAAAGTCTTAACAACCTTCCCAAAAGCAACAGCTATTAGAAGTATCGTGCGATCCCAATTGCAAAGAGTATTGCCAATACTTTGTCAATTAATTTGTGTGTTGGTATTTGAAAAAGAACACAAACAACTATGGAACACTGCTGTGAAATATCTTCTGGGGTTTACTAAAACTTACTTGTGCGAAAAAGGCTTTGCAAGTTTAACTCAAATGAAGAACAAGTATGGAAACAAGCTTAAGGGGGCGCTACCCTGTCCGCCATATTGAATCTGATTCCCATCATAAGAGCAATGCTACAGAATAAGTCACTTTTCCCCGTTAATTCGTGGAATAAATTAAAAATTTTGTTTCATTTTGAAGTATTGTCATATGCGGACGTTGATTGCTGAATACATTTTCAGTTGTATTGTTTTCAAAAACGTATGATATAAATAGTAAAACATGGTAAACTTTATTAATTTTTTACTCAGTTGCAAAAAGAGATACTGAAAAAAACCTTAGCAATCGACACCCACAATCTATTTTACTTTAAGAAAAAAAATACAGCTTTCGTTTTTTGACAAAAATATGCTTAATAGTGAAGGTATGCTTTGGTTGTTTAACATTGAAATTGAAACCCAACTTCGCCGTTTTGGATGTAGGGAACCGAGCCTTAATGTTGAGGATGATTTACGGCTATATTTGACCAGACTGTAGCAAAACATTGATGAACTTTGTAAAAAAAACAAAACAAGTTAAATGTTCCCGCTAATTGTTTTCTGAGACTTTTTAATTTTTTTGTCTCGGTCTGCAATAAACACTTGTTAATAATATGCAAGTTCATAAGAAATGTCTTGTTTCTAATTTAAATTACCTATTAGTAGTAGGGCAATGTTATAATTATGCAATATTAGCAGCAATAAAAATTTAACTAACATAAGACTACAAAAATGGTGTCCTCCTGATTGCGAACAGTCCAGACTGCGAACATTTTTGGGTATATGAGGGGGAGGGGGTCGTCTGGAGGGTGGGGAGGATTCCTGATTGCGAACACATTTCGAGAGGTCGGGGTTTTCAACCCATTCGTAGAATCCCAGGCCGTTATTATATATTAACAGAATGATTTGGCCAGAATCACAAATCAAGACTGGTAATATACATACTGGAGCAGGTTAGGTTAGGTTAGGTTAGGTTAGGTTAAGTTAAGTTAGGTTAGGTTAGGTAAAAACCCAACCATTTTTACAGATTCCAAATATGTGTTCGCAGTCTGGACGACTCATGTTCAGGTAGTCCTCGGCATTTTTGAGGTGTTCGCAGTCTGGACGATTTTACCCTTGTTCGCGATCTGGACTGTTCGCAATTAAGACTCAACCACAAAAATAAAGTCTTGTTGTTTGAGAGTACGTACAGTTAATTACACACGAAAAGGGGCACTTGGGTTGAAAAAGCTTGAGAACCCATGGTCTAGTACATTGTTCTTTTTTTCATAAATTAATTTTGGAATGTACGGTTATCCCTACCTATACGTTTACACGTATGCTCAAATATAGCTTAGAATCGAAGAGTATTTATGCAACTTTCACTCGACCACTTCAAGAAACTTGTACAGCGTTTTAAGACACAAGTGTAACGACCTCAACAAATTTGATTCATGCCCAACGCCGACAAGTTCATGTACAACAGACATGGCTAAACTGTTTCTGCCTATCGTTTTCGAAAGTTGTTTTTATTCACAGTAGAAAATTTAACACAGTTTCTTCAACAAGCAGCCGCTGGGCCGATTATATATGCGTATCCTTTCCCTCTCATCCGCCAGTCGTAGATTGGACCGCCGGGAGCTGAGGTCGGGAAATTACTGTGTTTAATCAAACAAAGAGTGCTTCTGATCTCGTGGTATTTTTTGGCGGTTTCAAATAGCAAATTCGGTACAAAACTAATACTCTTGAAGCAGATTTGACTTTCTCATTATACTATAGTATAGAGAAGGTAAAGTGATCGCAAAAAAAAATCGATGTTGAGATTTTTGTGGAAATATCCGTTTTGGGACCCCCTGAGTCCAAAAAAAGTGGTTTGTACAAAATGTCTGTCTATATGTATGTCTGTATGTATACAAAGCTAGAGCAATTCGATCGATTTAGCCGTTATTAGCGAATTTCCATAGGAAAAATGAGCTATTGCGGTGGCCCTTATGGTAAGACCCACGGTTGGGAAGTAGCAAATGAGCACCAATCATGGCCCCCAGAACACGTTATGTATATATATGTATTCGCACTCTAGCGGCCGCTTGTTGGTTGTCTACGTCGCTCGGACAAGTTCATTAGCCAAAGAAATCCAACAACCGGAAGCATGTTATTCTGCACATTTTGTTTCTTTACGCGACCTTATAGCTCGCTTGGTTCCCCAAAATCGATCAAAACTTAAAATACCATAATAGTACCCGGTCCAAAGCCACGTGGTGGATTTTACCTTGGAGCATCTTCTCATCCGAGGCCGACGGGCGAGTTTTTACGCTGCTAGCGAACAAATTCTACTAATTTATTTCGTACAAAGAGGCAGCTATTCAGCACCATCGTGAGTAGACCTATTTCCCAAATTGTTGGTTGAAACACTAAAACATAGGCCTATAAACTTAATTTTGGAAATTTGCTCAACTCACGACAGCGGTTCAGCTGCGTGGTCGAATTATTTAAACAGTGCAACTATTCGAAAAACATCACTGATAGTTATTAAGTTGATATAACGCCTTTACTTTATGCAAAATTTATGTTTATGATAAACACCTCAAGCGCATATATAATCAAACAATACATACTTATGCTCTTATTTTTCCTTGTGCTTTGTACGGAATTTGTTCGGCAGACGGTACAAAATTACAAAACACCGCAATATACAGTTCTAACACTAGTATTAGTAGCCACAATATTAATGTTTGTGGTTTTGAACTTACCCAAACATACTTTGCATACAGTAGTTGTGACCGACCCACGGGATCAAGCAACAACACATCTTTCATCCGTACAACAGTTCCACTCGGCCAATCTATCTCAAGAAGATATCAACAGCCGTGGAATCTACAAAGTGCATCTCCGCGCATTGTTACTCTTCGCAACGGTACCTCCTCCGTTTTCTCGCTTCACCGGAGATGAGATCTTTACAATTAATTGAGGATTTTTTTGTAATTACGACGACAGCTTAAGTTGTTGCTGGATAATCTCGCAGATCCACTGGACCAGATTGTCCTCAACACGGACCGCGGTTGTGACGAGAAAGTATATTGTGCCGCAAAGACAACTGAAGCCTCAAAACGTGACTTTCACTGTTTACCTCGGGGATCTGTTCTGTTTTCCATAGGCAAGATGAGCTTGTAGTGATTCCTATGGTCGGGAGTGGTCAATGAGCAATGATCCAGGTCTCCAGAACACATTCTGGGATGTTAATTAAAATTGTACATTTATTTATTCGGGCTTTATCGCCCGCATTTACGTTCGATTTGGCCCAAATTTGGTATACACGTTGGTTTTCTAAGACTCTAGGAGGATTTTGTCAGCCAAAAAATATCCAAAAACTGGAAGTAATGTTTTGAGATTTTTCGTACTAGAATGAAACTTTTTTGGGGTTTTATCTAAAAATATGTGTCCATTTTAACCGGGCCACCATTGGGATCTACATACAAAAGTACAAGATCTACAGCAAACTTTGGGGGACTTCACCTAGTTTTTATGAATTTGAAATTTAAAAAATTTGCCGCCATTTTCCAATATGGCGAACAACTTTTGAATTTCTTGTGAAACACTCTGTATTTTAAGATGATTTCGGGTTTACGAGTTATTTTATACTTTTTTTGTGTTTTGTTTTATACGACTAACCGCTTAAAGTTAGAGGGTATAAAGTTTTTAAAAATCCCTAACTGAGCGGATGATATTTTGACATGGAAACGTTTTGAAGCAAAGAAAACTCTCTCAACAATAATAAAGCATTTTTTTAGACAAACAAAAAATTACAAGTTAAGGTAAAAAATATTAACACAAAATATAAATTTCACAAAACACAAATATATTTGTAACAGCTGTTTCGCAGTTAAGCATCTTCAGACAACTAAACTAAAAATTACAATATAACCTAAACTTAAAACAACATCTAGGCTAAGGGAGTGGGTAAGAGGAGACAAGGAAAGGGAAGGTACCTGACCTTGGAGTACCTAGGGGAAGGAAAACAAAGGTTTTAACAAAGGAGATGGGTTATTCACCTGTTCGTTCAGATTAAGTTATATTGTAATTTTTAGTTTAGTTGTCTGAAGATGCTTAACTGCGAAACAGCTATTACAAATATATTTGTGTTTTGTGAAATTTATATTTTGTGTTAATATTTTTTACCTTAATTATGGAATTTCACCAAGTACCAACTGTGTTCACATTAAATATAAAAAAATTACAAGTTTTCACACCCATATTTTTTTCTGTTATGTCGAAGTAATAATACAATAATCGTTTTACAATTTCATTACTCATAACTTTAGGAATAGTTAAAATATATCGTACTATAGATCTATGGTTCCAAGAACTGTTTAACAGTTTAAATTACTGATTTGACGGTTGTTACAGTTATAGTCGCAATGGAAGTCATGGCCAGTTACACTCAGTTGCACTTCCTACATGCCTGTCACCCTCCTTCTTGCCTTACACTATCATACTAGTTCAATCTTTACACCAGTTATGGTTTTTTGTATGCAACAGCATGATACATAATCATGACAACAGAACTCGTGAACCTGCAAATGCAATTATTCTGCAGGTAATGTAAAAGAGGTCAGAAAAGGCTGTAATAGAAAAGTCAAGTAATACACTAGTAGTTATTTCATTTCGCCAGTTAAATTATTTTTATACCTCATGATATAAAACTAAATGTGACAGTACTGATACAAATTATTTTGAATTATCGAGTCTTTTAAACTTTTTTTAGCTTCCCAGTAAATAATAGGCCACCAAAAATTGCTCGTTTATTGTTTTGTTATTACTGTTATTATTTACCAATAAAACATTATTATTGTTTTGAAACTTAAAGAGTTTTTATTATAAACATTCAAGTATTTAAATTTCACGCAAAATGAGGTCTAAGAAGTTTTTAGTAAGAGATGTTGTTTTAACCCCTATTTAACAAATATTAAAAAAAGTTCCAGAAAATTAATTTTTTAATATTATACTTGTATTTTTCAAAAGAACTGTCATCTCCATCGATATAAAGACAAATAATTCAGTTATAAAACAAGATGAAAAGATGAAACACTTTTTCGAAACTTCGGCTCGTGTTTTTTTTTAAATACTCAAAAATCTGACGTTTTCGTCACGCATGTCACGTTGCTGTCACGCTGGAAAGCTCAAAAGCTTTTCAACTCTCCGCAATAAGATTACGAAGATTTTGGCACCATCAGAACTACGACGCCGACGTCTGTAAGTGCACATATCGTGTCTACAGACGGACACGTAGACACAAAATTTGTATGACTTTTCTGGATGTTTTCGAGGTCTTTGAACACGATAAAGGAATACAATTTTTGTAGAATTTTCGCAAGATTTCAATACTTAAGGTTTTTTTTGTGTGATTATTATTTGATTTTTGTAAAAGGAAGTGCTGTAATGGAGCTTTTGGAAGGTGATTTTCGTAAAAAAAAATTAGTGCGGTCGTAGGACCCTCGTCAGGAACGAAGTTCATGACGCCTTTTCTTCAAATATTAATGTAATTTAATATGGATATTTTGATTATAGATATTTATAAATTTTCGTGAAGAAAAGTCGTTATGTCCCCTCTATGCGACTTTCTATTTCTCTCTCTTCCTCTCTATTTTTTATTTTCTATCATATTTTCAATGTAAATAATCCAAAGTAAGGAATAAAATCACAGAGTTTCATTTAATATTTTTGGAAGAATATAATTTATTAAAAAAATAGTGGATTATAAATTAGATAAATTTTTTTTTCAGTTTTATCATCATATTGTATCTTGGTAGTTATTGGCGTATGGTTACTGTAGTAAGATACATAATATATTAATGATATAATTTTAATCTTTCAATTGCCGTTTATTATTAGTTTGTTTTTTATACAAGTATTTACTGTTTCCATACGTTTAATGTTATTATAATAAATGTCTATAATTAATTATAATATCAATGCTAAGATGGTAAACACAGTTAAATGTCCATTCATTGTAAATACATTCAATAAACATAAAATGTTGGTACATCAGTCTAGGCCTAACCTAAAACTATTGTGCGAATGTTTAATTTATTTTACTTGCCTTAACGGCAACATACAGGCAATCATTTTAGGTTAGGCCTAGACTTAAAATTACTTTCTAGGTCTGACCTAAAATTTCAGCCCTTGACGATAATATCTAAACTACGCCGGACGGAAATTTAGATTGATGAACCAAAACATATGTGTATCGAATGTATTTACAGTCATTGTCATAGCAATCAATTTGATATAGCTTTTTCGTTATGCATATTCTGTATTTGTCGTTGCCATAGCAACCAATTCATTTTTCGTTACGCACTACATTTGTTATTTGTCAACTCCTACCCCAACCAACTTAAAGGAACTCCATTCCAATAATAAATTAAGTTTCAGCCAAAAATAGAATTTTCTGAGGTACCGGTAACTTTTTACAATTTTGCAAACACTCCCATTCCATACCCCCCAGTCATACGACCTCCATAGTGTCCTTACCTAGTTTTTCAGGTCTAGAAACTACCTACTGGTAAACTACCACTGGTTTAATGTAAGAACTTGCAACAAACTGTACATCGTCGGCCACGACATCTTGGAGAATATCCTTGGCTCCTCCGGCAGCCTCAAGGTAAATGAAATTGTCGACTACCAGAAGCTAGCGTGCAAGTACCGGTCGCGTGCAAGTTCACCATTTACATGCCTTGTTCTTCTCCTCTGGTCTTTGGAATTCTTTTGTTTCAATTACTGTAGGATTCTTAAGTGCAGTTTTTTTTTCAGTTCAGATCGGCACCTAGCCACTATATTTATGTGAATGCAAGCTACGCTCGGAGTCAGAATGTTGAAGGTACAAAGAGACACTGGCTATGAAAAATAACAGTAACATCAGAAATAATAAATTATTGACAATGAAGTTTTACAATTTAAAATGGTAAAGCACATAGACTGAGCTGATATTAGTTAAACTGCATTTTACAGCATATAGGTTCGAAAGTTATTTAGTTAGCATACAATAATTTGTTGTGGATATTGATACATTTGTAACATAAATAAAACCCTAATGAATAATCAAATGGGCAAACTCATTCCTGCGACTAATGTTTGTATTATGAATTTTAATATTAATAATCACAGTAAAATGTTCACGTTTGTCGATATCCAGGTTATGTTTTGAGATCCAGAAAATCACAACTTTGTTTACCACCAAAAACAGAAAATTTTGTCCTTTAATCCTGAATTTGTCGATTTTCCTTTTGTGGTATAATACAATACTCCCTTTACTCTAGAGGGCTCTCCCTTAGCTCACGAACCTCTGCGGCGACTCTCAGCCAAGCAAATGCAAGCATATTATTGTATACTCTGATATTTTAACGGAAATGACTATTGGTTATGACAGAGGCACTTGAATCGGAGTAAGGTGTTGAAGGTAGCTGTGACCTAGATCATGACGTATGTGCAGTAGGCGAAGAGTTTTTGCTGGAATGCAATTTTTGCTAGATCCTGACGAATGCAATTTTTTTTATATAATACTGTGAGATAAAGAATTGGTAGATTTAATAAGCTGGGATGATGTATGCTTTTAAAAAAGTGTTCAATGCCAGAACTTACAATAACTTAAATAACATCATTCCTGTAATTGCAAATTAAATCTCGAATTCATCGATTGAGTTATTCAACTTTGTTATTTGGAAGGATTACCATATTATTAGCGAATTTCCATAGGAAAAATGAGCTATTGCAGTGGCCCTTATGGTAAGACCTAAGGTGGTCGGGAGTAGCAAATGAGCACCGATCATGGTAACCAGAACACGTTTTGGGGTGTCATTAAAAATCACAAATATGTATATGTGTGTTCGCACTTTAGCGGTCGCATTTTAAGTCTGATTTGGTTCAAATTTGGTACACATGTTGGTTGTCTACGTCGCTCGGACGAGTTTGTTAGCCAAAAAAACCCACAATAGGAAGCACGTTTTTTGACCGCAAGTAACTATTTTTTTTAGATATTTGCTACGAGAATGAATTTGTTTTTGAGTTTGTTCAACAAATATAAATGTATGATGTTATTCTACACATTTTGTTTTTTTACGCGACCTTATAGCTCGCTTGGTTAACCCAAAATCGATCAAAACGTAAAATACCATAGAAGTACCCGGTTCAAATCCATGTGGTGGATCCTACCGCGGGGTTGGCGTGCGAAGCACGCAATGTTTTGAGTTTTGAAGATGTTTTGTGTGTTGAAGGCTAAGTGCATTGTGTATTGAAAATACTCCCAATATTCGGAATGGCGTGCGAAGCACGCAATGCACTGTGTATTGAAGATACTCTCAATATGTGGAATGGCGTGCGAAGCACGCAATGCTTTGTGTATTGAAGATACTCTCAATATGCGGAAAGGCGTGTGAAGCATTTTGCAGCTATTCAGCACCGTCGTGAATTACCCAAATTGTTGGTTGAAACCCTAAAACATAGGCCTATAAACTTAATTTTGGAAATTTTGCTCAAATCACGTCAGCGGTTCAGCTGCGTGGTCGAATTATTTAATGATTCAAAAGTAGCATCAAGAGTTGATCTTCTCAAATACTAAAACTATAACACTAATTTGATATTTAACTTTATATCTCTCTACTAACTATGATTAACTTTGCATAAACCTAACAGAGCGGAATTATACTGTAGTAATAAATGGTTTGTCTGATTTTTACTGGAAATGTTTACTGAGATGTTTATTTTCATAGTTCTTAAAAACTCAAGTTAACTCACTTCTTCAGGCAATAATAACGCAACGTGCTGCGACTTACACAAATTAAGTGAGATTATCTGGGCCGAGGGATGCCCGCCTGACTGTCTGTTGGGTATCTTATCGACGCTTCCGGTTACAATCACAATACACATAGACTGAACAGGAATGTAGGCCAGGCATCAATCTTTCCTTCCACGGTTGACATGACATGTTCGACCTTTGATTAAACACTTGGTTCAGTTCAGATACAGACTCATTTTTCGATCTCAGGTCGATAATGATATAGGTTTAGAGCAATTAGCGTGGGAATGGGGTTTGTTTGTCCTTTGTCAATATTTGAAGACGGATCGGAAAAAATAAAGTGGAAGGTGGTGTCTTTCGTCAACTGAATTATCTGAAGAAAAGTGAGATTTGCTGCTTCCTACTTGTACGGTAAAACGTTTTAAAATATATAAACTCTAGATCTGTACCTGGCTTACTGTTTGGACAAGTTGGCAGACATTGCAATAATTTGAGTGCAAGTATTTTTTAAATGAGTAACATATTGTTTTTCTTTTACAATATATTATCGCTTCGTCAAACGAATTTCAGGTAAACCTTTCATTCTTTAGGTAACCACATCAGTGACACTCAAAACGATTCTGTATATTGGAGGAAAGTTAGTTCTGGTGACGTCACTTTTTATCATAGGCACTACTACTACTACTACTACACTGGACTGACGTAGGCATACTTAAAATTTTAATCTTTTTTTTTGAATTATTAAATAAAGTGAATTATCAAAGAATTACCTTATAAAAAAAGGTTAAGTAATTAGTTTATAGAGTACTAGGGGAAAAACCTGCGTGCTCCGTCTACGCCAACCCCATTGGAATCTTCTATACACATAATCGTGTTGTTTTCTTTATAATAAAGGTGTAGGGTTAATAATAACCCCAAAGCTAAGATGGTAAATTATGTTAAATGTTCAAATAAAATTATTTCGTATATTTTATAACAGCAGTTATCATAAAGGTTAAAAGAACCAGCAAGGCTCAGGTCTACGCTTTAATAAAAACCTAACCTAGAAATACAAATAATTGCTTCAAAGTGTAAAATCAGCTGTTAATAGAAATATTATTAAAAAAAAAGAACTAAAACTTGATTATAATAACCATATTAATAATAAAACAGAAATGTTACCGACTAATAAAAATGCCGAACTTTTACCAGTAGAATCACCACGTGGTGTTATAACCCGTTCCCGTGCGAAACAGTTGAACTATATGAAACAATAGGGAACTACCTCTTCCTGTTTGACACGCCTAAACACTCTGGCCAGTTGTCAGTCTCTCTCCAACTTGTCAACTAGACGCTTGCCATCAATTGCGTGTGCCAGTGTTTGAATTGTGTTTTGTCTGTGGTTGGTGTGTTTGAATTCTCAGTCTTAGCTCTGAGATGCATCACGTAGATATTTAAGGTTAGTAGTAATTGTAGTTTTAGTTTGTAGTTTTACTTTATTTACTCTTACATAGGCCTAGTGCCTGGGTTTATGTACCGTTAGTTTTAGTCACTTGAGAACGGGAATTGATTTGTATTCCCGAAACGTCGTCTTTGATAATTTAACACGCAAATGATGGCAAATGTCCGAACAAGTAATTATAATAAAATAACATATATGGTAAACAAAATCAGGGTATATGATTCTTAGAAATTCTTAATTTTCACATAATAGGAAATCTTACAATTTTCGATTTGGATGGGTTCTACGGTAAAATACCTTAATTGCGAACGAAAAGAGATGTTACGAAAATAACTGAACCGAACTAAGTCATAAATTATTAATTACCATTATTTTTATTGATAAAGAAATTTGATAGTATTAGGAAGCCTAGGTCAGAAGGCTTAGGGTGTAGTCAGTGTATAGACATCCACGTGCAATATGTACAGTAACTCCACTTTTAAGCGATAAATTATTCAGAAACGTTTTTTAAACATTCGGTTTCATTCCTGCTTCTCCCCTCTATGTTTGGCTTGGTGTCCTTCATTCCCGCTGTTCTGTTTCACTTTCACTCGGTTAAATGTCGAAGATGCGCTGAAACCAAAGTAGAGAAGCGTTCATTAAAATAGAATCCTCGAGTTATAGTGGAGTAAAAGTGGTTTGCAGCCGCTCGGCTCAAACCTTGTAACAGTTCAGAGAGATGAAAAGTTAATGTATGCGAGTTGTTAAAGTTCAAGGATGGAAAGTCTTCACTAACAATTGTGCGATGAGTCTTCTCATCACTAGCGAGATTTCTGTTTCTATTTCTAGACTCTAATTAGTGCTGGACCGTTTACTCAATGTATGTGTATGTTGGAACAATGAAATTATAATGTTATGAAAGTGTTAGTTTAAAACACAATATGAAACGATATATATTACAAAAGAATGTTAGAAAGAGTATCCAGCTTGCATTAAAATGACGTGTACAAGCTTGTAGAATCCTCCACCGTGGTCGCAAAAATAAGTACACCCAGCAAAATATTTTAAAATAATTCCCGTTTATCGAAATCAAATTGAAAATAAAAATCGATGTCTTGAAATTTGTATACAGGGCGTCCCATAAGTAAAGTGCCAAACTTCGGGGAATGGTTCTACGGGTCAAAATAAGAAAACAAAATCACATAAACACAAACCCGAAAACACTTCGTTTTCTACATATCCGCCATTTTGTTTTTATACAAAATAATTCTTATCTAGAGAACGGTTTGACTGATTGAGTTCAAACTTGGCACGGAGTTTAACCTAACAATGATATATATCAAGACAAATAAGCGATTAACTAAAATCATGAGTTTCAAAATGGCGGCTGTTTGAAAATGTCAAACCTAAATTACTGAAAAACCGTACATGTTAACGAAAAATGTCAAGACACCTTTTTTATAGTCCTTTTGATTCCCTATCGGTTGGTATTACTGTCAAAACAATCGGATAAAGGATAATAGTTAAGTTATGTGTAATAGTTGGTTTATTCAACCCGACATCCTATACCAACACTAACTTAAAATGTACGAGTAATTTAATTTAGGTTTGAAATTTTTTACGCGGACGAATGCGTTTAACCACTGCTCCATATTTATTTTATAATATACTAGGGGATATCCTTGCGTGCTCCGCACGCCAACGCCGTTGGAACCTTCTACACACAAAATCATGTTATGTTAATAATAACCCCAAAGCTAAGATGGTAAATAATGTCAAATGTTCAAATCAAATTATTTCGTACATTTTATAACAGCAGTTATAATAAAGGTTAAAAGAACCAGCAAGGCTCAGGTCTACACTTTAATAAAAACCTAACCTAAAAGTTAGAAATACAGATAGTTGCTTCAAAGTGTGAAATCAGCTGTTAATGGAAATATTAGAGCAAACAGCTGTTTTATCTGTTATTTTATTCAATTGGTTGCTATGGTAATTCATCAGTCTAGGCCTAATCTAAGAATTTTTTCTACTAAATTTACAAATATTGAAATAATCAATGTTTTTATCAAAATGAATTATAGCCTATGTTACTCAGGGATAGTAAAACTATTTTTCCAATCGGTTCAGTAGTTCCAGAGATTACCTCCTACACACAAACAAACAAATTCTACCTCTTTATAATGTTAGTATAGAAAGGCAAATACTTATTATTCAAACAGCTCTGCTGAGGATGACATATATTTTGAATATGTGTGAATGTTTTGGGCGTTGATAATCTTATATTTAAACTTGTTATAAATGAAAGCGAACTTCTATTTTTAGCCCACATGATTATAGCATGAAATGGTTTTACAAGTTTAATGCAATATGAAATAAAGCTTACGTTACCTAATATTTACATCGAGTCTCAATAAGAGAATCTTATACTGTGTAAAGACTGTAAAGTATACAATAAGCTGAGCACTTCACTTATAGCCCAGTCGCTATAGGTTAAAACTACCAGTAATTTGCAATATGGCTGACTTTTTTTTTATAAGTACCTTAAAGTATGTACATTAACATAAAAAAAGTTTACCAGTCTATCGATTTCCCAAAGTTGAAAAAAATCGATTATCATTTTTTCCCCGATTATCCTTAATATTTCGAGCTGGGATGAAGATAGAGAAAAATAAAAAATACCACCGTGTAGTGAAGGTATTTTTCAACAAAAAAGGACATGTGTATTTATTTCGTCCGAGCAATGGTTTGTCTGGAAAAAATTCGATAATGCAGGTATGTATTTTGCAGCAGGGGAAATCACTGAAAGGGGACATCTTATTCATATATGAAGCGTTGTCTCATTCTAAATTGGCCAAATTTTAATATATCGAATTGAAACTTGACGTAGGAGTTAAAATATATATTTTAAACATTTATGCTGAGTCTCAGCTTGTTATCTTGAAAATGACCCGATCTAGGAGTCGATTTCGATTATCGATTTTAGGAGTACCGGACCCACGAATTAATTTCAATCTATTCCAGTTTCGTCAATTTTTGGAATATCAACATCAAATTTGTTTTACAAGTTGAGTACACCAGTATAAATATTCTTAGTAAGTATGAACGATTTTTTTAATGTTATTTTTAAAAACTAGGCGCTTGAAAATAGTCTTCTGTTTTACCTATCTCGTTTTAACTATAACAGTTTTGTATTCAACGACTCCATTTTCGACATTTTTGAACATATCGATTTAAAAATTGGTACAGAAGTTAAAAACACAATTGTTTTTTGCTATACTTATTTAAAAAACTATATTTAAAAAATTGACTAATCTGCAGCCGATTAACTCAAGCGATTTGATGAAAAATCTAAAAAGGTCTAAAATTATACTTTTTGAAGTTACTTGTGCTTTGAAAAGTAAATAATAAATAGGTTTATACTCCTTGATCTTGTTTGAATCTATATATTTAACTTGTAAAAAAACTTTCAGGTTGATATTTTGAAAATTTTCTAAACTGGAGCTGTTTAAAATGAATTGGTGGGTCCGGTACTCCTAAAATCGAGAAACCCACTGATATAAGTCAAGTGGCTCTAGATCGGGTCATTTTCAAGATAACAAGCTGAGACTCAGCATAAATGTTTAAAATATATATTTTAACTCCTATGTCAAGTTTCAATTCGATATATTAAAATTTGGCCAATTTAGAATGAGCCAACGCTTCATATATGAATAAGATGTCCCCTTTAAGTGATTTCCCCTGCTGCAAAATACATACCTGCATTATCGAATTGTTTCCAGACAAACCATTGCTCGGACGAAATAAATACATATGACCTTTTTTGTTGAAAAATACCTCCCCTACACGGTGGTATTTTTAATTTTTCTCTATCTTTATCCCAGCTCGAAATATTAAGGATAATCGAAAAACAATGGTAATCGATTTTTTTCCGACTTTGGGAAATCGATAGACTGGTAAACTTTTTTTTATGTTAATCTACATACTTGAATGTACTTATCAAAAAAAATCAGCCGTATTGTAAATTACTGGAACTTTGGGTCTAAAATTACCTCTACCGACTGGCCTATATTACTCCTATGGTCTAATCTAATTTGTAATCGACGAAAATACCTGAAGACGCATTCCTTTAAGTTCGTTTCCTGCAATATTATTGTTAACCTCAAACACAGAATTGTTTTACCAGCGATTGTTTCTAGCATCCGTCACAGACTGCGATACTTGGTCCTTGGCATTTAACTATTAAATATGCGTCAGAACAGATCAGCAAATGTAATTTGCTCGGTTGACAAATAACTTTTCAAGTAGGCTATAAGGTCTGAATGTATTTAGATCAATATAACTGAAGCTTTTCTTCAAATATCAGCACTTAATAATATATGGTATGGTTATTATTCATAGTGCGTGACTTTTATTTACCAGCTGCGAAGCAACAAATCAACTCGTTGCCTTTGACACCAATGAGGTAGGCCTATTATTTTCGCATTTATTCATTCCCTGTGTTGTTTTATTCGAACTGCCCGTTAAAGCCCGTCGCAGTAAGAAATACAACGGTCTCTAGGCATTGAAGAAACAACACTATAGTATTGTTTCTTCAATGCTCTAGGTAAGTAATTTGAACGTTTCCAACCGTTATAAAATAATTTAAATTTGAAATTTGTAGAAAAGACATTTGGACTGGCAGTTTAAAAGTCTAGTTGCTTTATGTATAACCTCCCACAGTGAATAAAATAGTGCCAATTACTGTAAATACAACTCTTCTCAATTGTTATTGACATATTTGTCTGTCATTGAGTACAAATTAAACACTTTTAAGAAAGCATTTGCCATCGCGAATGATAGTGTTACATTATTCATTATGAAATATAATGTAGGAAAATACATTGCCTGGATCAGGCGAAAGGTGAAACGCTTAATCTTCTCCGAATTCAGGTTGTAAAGAAAGAGTTGGAAAATCGTTTGACACGCGTGCGCAGTGTGGCAAGAAAGAGAGAATCATTTCTACTCTCTCCGTCGCATATGTCATAGAGAGTCTACGCAATGCGTCGCATGAACTGTACTAATACGTAGCGTAGGGAACCAGTAGACGCTTGCGGATCATACTGTACTTTAACTGAACACGTTTTAATATTTATTTAAGTTTGTTAAAGTATAAAAGTTAATGGACGGAATCAGCTTTTATATGTTTGAATCGTTGTTTATTGTTTTCAATTCTTGTTGTTTAGTTCGTTCTTCAAATGAAACTACTTAGACCTATATACCAGAGTCTATAACTTAATATTCTACTCAAAGTCCCGAAATACATTTTGGAAAGAAAACAAAGAGAATACATTTTAATCATAGGCCTACTTAAAACAATCTAACGCACTTTTTATTTCTTAAATCAGCTAGGAGTGTAATAGAATAATAGTGATAATATTAAATACATAAA
>JAGFPH010004414.1:83928-94613 GCA_018207615.1 Philaenus spumarius | reverse complement strand
TTACGGTCATTTGGTTTTGCCTCACGCTGAGGTGAAATGAACTATAGCAGTGTTTACGCGATGATAGTACTCAAACGTTAAAGTTATAAAACGTGTCTACGGGACCGTAGTATGTGCGGATAATTCACTCCAGTCGCGTAAACGCGAATCCAATCCCGAAAAGGTTAAAATAGGCCTTTTTTCGGAAAAAATCCCATTATCTGATTTTTTTACCATCTGAATGGGGTCCGGTCCCAATTGATTCGGATAACTGGACAGTGACAGCTTTGTAGTATGAGATACAAGTAATTTGTGATATTCGTATTAATTTTGAATAATTTGCATTAATAGTGTTATACAATAATTAAGAAACGCAAATTGTTTCGTACGCGTTTCAGTTTTCACGAGAATATTTGGGAAGGATTAGACGAACCTATCCAAGGACACGTAAAGTCGAAGCGGTAGCTCTACGATGCCCTTCAAGTTCTCGCATAACCGCTTATTACGTTCCATCCGAAGCTACTTGGGAAAGTGTTAATCACGGAAGATTACAATAGTTTGCTATGTAACAGATCGTTATGTTATGGTAACCCCGACGTCTGATAGACGCAGGTGTTATGAAGACTGCAGGATTGACTAATTATAGTAACATAAACAACAAACTTTATGCATTCCAGGTATATAAACATTATTGGCGATAAAGCGTACATGTTTATAAAAAGCCATTCTATAAAGCTTGTCTCTATTGTCCGTTTACAGTTTAGTTGATAGCATTGGCCTTATGGAGTTTTGACGCGCTACTCCCTAACCTAACTACATCGGCTCCTATTCACTACCACATTGAATTATGAATATCCTAATCTCAGTGTTTAATTCAAGATCCAAATTTCTTCATTTCGGTAACGTACCTCATGTTTAAGTAAACCCCATTATGAAGTTTAAACTATAAAAACTAACATTACATTAGTTTCATTCTAACGTGTGTCATTTCAATTCTAACAAATTGTTTTCCGAAAGCAAATATATTCTCCCAAATAAAATAATATACTCTCCAAATAATTACTACAGTACTATACAGTGTGATTGAAAAGTCCCGGAACGGTGTAATATATTTTTTACCATTATAGATAAAGTAATGAGACTTGGTATATCAATAATAGCCATAAATGTCTACTCTTTTAAGGTATTATCACTTTTTTTAGGTCAAGCACTTTGAAATAAACATTTTTTGTCTCTCGAATTTTTTTCTAAAAATTCTTCATTTTCGAGATATTAGCAACTTTATGTCAACTTATTTCAACACGTTTAGGGCCGCCATTTTGGTTAGAGTGGACCTTTCGAAGTCCGGTTTGCGGCAATGTGTTCTACTAAGACCTTTAATTTGATACCAAACTCGACCTATGCTGCTATTTAAGAATTTTGTCTGACTCCTCGTGGGCCGTCCCCCTTAAGGGATAAAAGAGTGATAATACCTTAAAAGAGTAGACATTTATGGCTATTATTGATATACCAAGTCTCATTACTTTATCTATAATGGTAAAAAATATATTACACCGTTCTGGGACTTTTCAATCACACTGTATATCAGAATTTAGGTCATGATAGATGGTACAGCACCAATAATGCTCTGATGTTTTGTGTAAACTAATATAAGTGCTTATTTTTCTTAATCCTTAATGCACATTAATACAAATTATTCTTTAAAATATAAATATGAATAAAAAACAAATCAAGGGAAACATAATCCTAATAACTAGTTTAAATGAGTTTTATAAGGTTGATGTTTTCATGTGGGCTACTAGCGTAAGATCTCCGTTTCAATTAACTGAACTGTAAACGGACAATAGTTGATGTAATTCCGTCTTGAACCGAAAACGATAAGCACCTTTCTACGGTATATTTACTTAGGCTTATTATTTCGTGCATCGTAAATTAAATTATCATCTTTATATATAGACGGCTTTGTCATGACCGACTGACATATAATACAGGTAGAGCAAAAAATGTAGGATAAAAATACGAAAATTTGAAGGTAACATTTGTAAGGGGATTCTGTAAAACTTTGATTAGGCGTAATTGAGCGTAAAAATAGAGAAAACACGAGAGTTCATTTCCAGCCCTATAACAGATAAAACAGCTTATTCGGAACAAAAGCTTAGCAAACACACGTTTGTTGAATGTATTTACATTCATTACCATAGCAACCAACTTAGCAAATTTGTATGATTCATCAAAACCAATAGCTTTTTAAGGATAGGCTAACACAAAGAAAAATCAAAGAAAAAGCCTTTCTGTGTTGTACTTAAAACATCTGTTCTTACCTATCTATATATATAAAATTCAATGTATGTCCGTCTGTTTGTACGTTTGTCTGTTTGTACGTTTGTCTGTTTGTACGTTTGTCTGTTTGTATGTTTGTCCTTTATGCGTTACCAAACCGTCCATCCGATTGCTTTGAAATTTTGCATAGTAACACAGGTTAACCCTGGGAAGGTTTTAGGCCATTTACCGAAGTCCTAGGACATTAGGGCTACGCCCCAGTGGCCCTCAAAGTTTCAATGTTAATCTTATGGAAGGTCAATCTTAAGGAAGAAGAAGAAAGATTTCTTTTGATTTTATCAGGGGCACAAAAAACAGCTGTTCGTATGAAAAGCTTAAAACAGCTGATTTTGATCAACAACTGATTTGGATCAAAAACTGAATATAATTTTAGGTTAGGCCTACAATGAACTAAAACACCAATTATTGGGCTAATTATTTAAGATATATAAAAGCCAAATACCACTCACTGACTGAACACTTAAAAAGAGTACAATTACGTTAAAAAGACTGAAAATACCAACCACCACGGGCAACGCCGTACGGGTCAGCTAGTTATAAATAAAATAACTGATTTGGATAAAAGATTTTTTTTAAACACATACACACAATTTTAGGTTATACTTAATTTACTGAATCAAAACAAGTTTATTGTATTGAATGCATTTACATTCATTAACATAGCAACCAACTAAGCAAATTTAGAATTAGGTAATTCTTATTCTTCATTCTTCAGAACCGACAGCTTTTTTAGATTAGGTAAAAGCAAACGCAAACAAAAATCAATGAAAAAGGCATACAATAAGTCAAACATCTGCGTTACAACATATTATATTGTTTCCTTCAGTTGGCAATATTGAAATTTTTATGAAATGTTGATTATGGATGATTTAAAAAATATTCGTAGTGAAATTACAACGCAATATTCGAATCAATGGGGATGGTGTGTGTCTTTTTTCAAACTGTCTTACATTATGTCGACACATTATCGGGGGCACTCATACAAATTTTCATAAGTGCCCTATACTTTTTTAGACAGGTCTGGAGTTTTATTATGCATACCTATTTATTTTTATTTTTTACTTTTTTTAAGAAGAAGCATTTTTTAAAAATGTTTTTTACTTTTAGTCATAGAAGGTTTTATTAAAAACTAGCACTGTATTTATTTATATCTAATTATTGTATTTAATAAATCATATTTTAATTGCATTTATACAAATTAAATTAAAAAATGTAATTACATTTTAATTATGATATAATTTAATTTTCATATGACCTGTAAAATAAGCATGGGTAATTTATTTATGACTAATTTGTAATTAATTTATTTATAGACATGAAAGAACGAATCAGATGAATCAATGTACATTTTTTTTTTAGAAGAAGCATGTTTAAAAAATATGTTTTTCTTTATTATAGATTGACGAAAATAGTAGCAATTAGTTCAAACTCACTGTCGTAAGGGGACCTTACACGATCAGTAATCCTGTCATTACCTGTAATGTCATTACCATCAAAAGTATTACATCATTACTCCTTCATTACTTTTTAACCTTACACGATCATTTCTAATGACATTACTTTTCTTCAGTATTCGTACGTTTTGTGTACGTATGTTCACGGGACTATGTTTAACAATGAACTGAGTAATGTCATTAATAATGATGACCCTACACGATCATTATTTAACCCCCCCCCCCCAACAAGCCAGTAATGACGACTAAAAATCAGAAAATCCGGATTCTCGTCATTACTAGGCATCATTCCAGTTTTGTCCCCCTTACACGGTCAGTATTAATGTCATTATTATAAAATAATGACAGTATTACTGATCGTGTAAGGTCCGCTTTAAATACAAATTTACTAAAATGAAAAAACTATATTTATTTTACTTCATTTATTTTTCATTTACTGAATTTTTTTAATTCATTGCATTAAGCGATATAGTCCTTATATAGTCTTTATTTGTAGCAAATGTGCAATTTGATATAGAATATATACTAAACTCTAAAAGATATTATATAAAATAAACTGTATAATTCCAACAAAATGTAAATCTAAGACAATTTGTTTATTATTCGTTAATACTATGTATATCTACCAAGGTATATTTTTAAAACAAATGATTTTTTTAAATATCCTTCAGTATGTTTCCAATATTCCCCTAGTTAACTTATTCATTTGAATGTACAACAACCACCCTTAATAATAAACTTGTTGCTAAACTGAATGTACTAAATGCATTACAATGCAAAGGTTTGGAAATGTTGTGTAAACTGTTGAGATTGATATAAAAAGTTGAATCAACAGATCCTTGGCCTTGAAAGCAAACTAGCCTTAGGTTCGAGCCAGGTAATTATAGGGAGGGTAGTTGGAATGCTAAGTAACTTTGGGTTTGCCTTCTACTATTAATTATGGTACGGATTCCTCCAGACACGTTTCCTTCCATCCTGCTTCCATCTGGAGCACTGGAGTTTAGCGAAATAGTGCTTTAAACCAGTCCTTCCATCCTTACTGGAGAAAAACATAAATTACAGTAGGTTCGTTCTATTATTAGAAATAGGTCACTGAAGGTTAGCGAAATAAATAAAACATGGCCACTTATTACAATTGTCTAGAAATGCTTCACTGCTAGAAAACCAAACTGTTAAATGGTTAACTTCCTGGAGATATTTAAAACATCAGTCCCTATCTTGAAAAACAAGGGCCGGAAAAAGAAAATCACCCTAAAAAAATGAAAAAATAGCCTAAAGTTCTAACTTATGGTCTCTAGTCCCAATATGTTACCGCTCACATTCTCGTATTGAGTAATATTACGTTATCGCTAATGAACTGCAATCGAAAAATAAACATGTCTGAATAGCCGGAAAGGTCTCTTCTACGACTCGCACCATAAAAAATCACACTTTTCCCCCTACACTGTAAATAGTGTGGCGTAACTTTTCATCATTTAGGGTGTTCAAATGTCACCCAAAAATGTCAATAACACACCTTATAGGTGTTTTGAGTAACCTTTACACCATAAGGGTGAAATGGTCGACCTAAGGGAGTATGAATTACACCCCAAAGGTGTGATAGGGATGTAAATAGGTGATAAGGTGATAGAATACTCTTTGAGGGTGTATTTAAATGGTATTAAATTGCACCCATTTGGTGGAAGGTCTCATCTATTGGTGTAAATATCCCAGCTAGGGTGAGAAGGTTTAATCCCAAAGGTGCAACGATGACGGCAAAGGTGAAAATATTGTGTTCATTTAGTTAGAAAGGGCGCATGCTCAGTGAGAATAAAATGGACTTTGTATGGAACACGGCTGAAAGACGGAACTTGAGGTTATGAAATGATGGAATAGGGAACAGATAGTGTAACTAGAGGGAGAATATTACACCTAAGGGTATAATTATAACACCAAGAAGGTGTAACTAGAATGAGAATATTACACCTTATGGAAGAAATATTACACCTTACAGGGTATAAATATTACACCCAGAATGAGCTAAATTTACACCATAGTGGACTTGAGTTACACCTTAGGATATTTTGGGAACTTACACCCTTAAGGTGGATTGTAACACCAATGGTTGAAACAAAGCACCTGTCAATTACACCTTGGGGTGGCTCCTACAGCTGCCACCTTTAAGGTGTAACTGCACACCTTTCCTTTTTACAGTGTAGTTGTGAAATATACTATTTCAATAGTAGAATGTATGTGTATGTTGAAACTTTTATAACATATTAATGTCGCTATGATGTACCTTCAGTAAAATTTTTTGAATGAGACGTCCATAAGAAGAAATTTTTCACGTATTTAACAGAGAAGAACCTAAAATAATCTATGGGAAGTAACTGATACAAAGAAATATCTGTTCTCCTCTTACAGGACGCAATCAGTTAAGGGGCGTCCAACGGTTAATGAAAGCCCAAGCGCAATGTGTCAAAAGAAATGGAGGCACGGCAATCAAGGCAGAGCTCCTGACACACGCCTCTGTAATTTTCCCTTCGAGGGTTTTCTCGGTAGCTTTTTACGCGTTTTGAAATTTAACCGATTATTTCGGAAGAAGGCTGGCCTGATTACTAACTCTCTGTCGCTTGGTTTATAATAACTGTCTTTGTGTTATGTCTGATGTTTTGGTGTTGTCGGTTTAAAATGTTTTTTCTTGATAGTAAACTTATTATAAAGCGGTGGAAGAGGTACATTACAAACACGTGTAAACCGATATTGTGTTTGTTTGTTAAAATTGTATTTTCGTTCGCTGAATAAAGATAATTAAATGCTAATAATTACTACGTTGGTTGCACTTCAACATTTGCTATAAAATTTTAACCAGACCTACGCTATTGCAAATACTTTAAAACCCTTTCCACCCGAGTGTCGGGGCAGCCCCGTACCCTACTAATCAGCACGAACTCTATGTCGTGCGAGCCCCGAACTCGCTATGATAACGTTCTTTGATTGCATTTGAACAAGCGTAGTTACTTTTATGACCGCTATTGTTGAAGTTTGAGATGTGCTGCATCTGTGGAATTTTTTAGGACCATTTGAGTTCAGTTTCTGTGGTAAATAAATCTTAGAAAATGTAATGTTTGCCGTCTTTGGCCGGTCTATAAACAGCTGTCTGCTCTCGCCGTTGTTTGGTTCCTACTTAATACGCAGCGTTTTAGTGAGCTTACGCGTGGTTTAGTCTTTTTGTACTAGGTTATCGTGTGTAATTCCACAGTTTATTTTTGAATATTATTCTTTTTATAATAATAACGATTGTTGTGAAATAAAATGAACGAAGACGACGGCAGTTTGTTACAAAATGAAGTTAGTGGCGACGGAACTTTTGTTTCGAACCTGCGTGATTAAAATATTACCAATCAGTTTTAAAAAGGTTTTCTTACTAGTTTTGATCTACATAATACTGTTGTTAACCAATATAATAAATAGTTGAGGCAAATTTTTACATGTTGGTGTCAAAACTAATTGTTTTCATAAAAACTAATTTTTTACAAAAAACTTGTTTTTCAAAATTATAATTTTTGTATAATTTATTATTGTGTCCAAAACATGTGTAAACCACTTAATTTTGTTTATAATGATATAGACAACAAAAACAAGCAACAAATATAGATCTTCCCATTGAAAATTTTTCCAAAATTCTTGTTTATTCCGGTTTTTTGTTACAAATTTATATATTTTTTTATCAAAAAATAAAAATTAAAAACATATACTTGAAAATAAAAATACATGTTTTTTTCATACCAAACTATACTTTAGTCACAGAAGAAACTACAAAAAAAATCAGCCTTTTAGAACTGACAGAAATACCTTTTTTTTTGGAGTAAACATGTTACAGTGCAATATTCGCTCAAAATTAATCTGACCTGACAGCAACACTAGGACCCAGTAATTTCGAGTGGAAAGGTTTAAAAATACATTTGCATAATTTGAAGAAATATTATATCACAATCATTAAAATTAACAAGCAGCCTTTCCATAATTGTAAAGAAGTTTACGAAATACTACAACGTCTTTGTGAAAATATTATATTTAATCAAATAAAAAATAAATATTTTCCATTCAAAGTAAACATATTTTTTTCCGGCTCTACCACACCTTTCGGTTGTGTACCTGTACGCGGCCCGTAAATTTATTCAAACGATTACAATTTCCCAACGCTGTAGTTATGTAAAGGATGTCATCAATAAAAGTACTAACAAGTACATGAAACGCAGTCTTACATAATACCCATCTAATGATAAAATAACTAAGACGAATAATTTACGCTTTAGAATGGGGTTTTTTTCCCGTGAAGGATAATAACCAGTAAAAGTGATTTAGCTCTCGACTTCGGAGCGCGGTTAAGAATATTAATAAGCCACGCATGCTCGGGTCAGTTTGTACTTGGCTTTGAACGGATCTCTTCTTGGAAACAATTGTAAGTTCCAACCTAGTTGAGGGGAAAACACCATAAACCTACTTCTACAAAAAGTAGGCAGAATGCGTAATGCGCAACTGCTATGCTTAAACACGTACCTGCGCACTGTACAAGGTGCCTGTTCTTTTCAGATATTACAATGAAGAGCAATAAGTGGGTAAAGTCTAGTCTCTGATCTCTTAGTGACGAATTTGAATTATAATGGTATAGGCCAGTCGGTAGAGGTAATTTTAGACCCAAAGTTCCAGTAATTTACAATACGGCTGATTTTTTTTTATAAGTACATTCAAGTATGTAGATTAACATAAAAAAAAGTTTACCAGTCTATCGATTTCCCAAAGTCGAAAAAAAATCGATTATCATTTTTTTTCGATTATCATTAATATTTCGAGCTGGGATGAAGATAGAGAAAAATAAAAAATACCACCGTGTAGGAGAGGTATTTTTCAACAAAAGAGGTCATATGTATTTATTTCGTCCGAGCAATGGTTTGTCTGGAAAAAATTCTATAATGCAAGTATGTATTTTGCAGCAAGGGAAATCACTAAAAGGGGACATCTTATTCATATATGAAGCGTTGGCTCATTCTAAATTGGCCAAATTTTAATATGTCGAATTGAAACTTGACATAGGAGTTAAAATATATATTTTAAACATTTATGCTGAGTCTCAGCTTGTTATCTTGAAAATGACCCGATCTAGAGCCACTTGACTTATCAGTGGGTTTCTCGATTTTAGGAGTACCGGACCCACCAATTCATTTTAAACAGCTACAGTTTAGAAAATTTTCAAAATATCAACCTGAAAGTTTTTTTACAAGTTAAATATATAGATTCAAACAAGATCAAGGAGTATAAACCTTTTTTATTATTTACTTTTCAAAGCACAAGTAACTTAAAAAAGTATAATTTTAGACCTTTTTAGATTTTTCATCAAAACGCTTGAGTTAATCGGCTGCAGAATAGTCAATTTTTTAAATATAATTTTTAAAATGAGTATAGCAAAAAACAATTGTGTTTTTAACTTATGTACCAATTTTTAAATCGATATGTTCAAAAATGTCGAAAATGGAGTCGTTGAATAAAAAGGTGTTATAGTTAAAACGAGATAGGTAAAACAGAAGACTATTTTCAAGCGCCTCGTTTTTAAAAATAACATGAAAAAAATAGTTCATACTTACTAAGAACATTTATACTGGTGTACTCAACTTGTAAAACAAATTTGATATTGATATTCCAAAAATTGACGAAACTGGAATAGATTGAAATTAGTTCGTGGGTCCGGTACTCCTAAAATCGATAATCGAAATCGACTCCTAGATCGGGTCATTTTCAAGATAACAAGTTGAGACTCAACATAAATGTTTAAAATATATATTTTAACTCCTATGTCAAGTTTCAATTCGATATATTAAAATTTGGCCAATTTAGAATGAGCCAACGCTTCATATATGAATAAGATGTCCCCTTTTAGTGATTTCCCCCTGCTGCAAAATACATACCTGCATTATCGATTTTTTTCCTGACAAACCATTGCTCGGACGAAATAAATACACATGTCCTTTTTTGTTGAAAAATACCTCCCCTACACGGTGGTATTTTTTATTTTTCTCTATCTTCATCCCAGCTCAAAATATTAAGGATAATCGAAAAAAAAATATAATCGATTTTTTTTCGATTTTTTGAAATCGATAGACTGGTAAACTTTTTTTTATGTTTATCTACATACTTTAAGGTACTTATAAAAAAAAATCAGCAGTATTGCAAATTACTGGTAGTTTTAACCTATACCGACTGGGCTAGTAACGGATTGCACAAATATCACGACGTGATCATGAAAGTATACGAGTGTGAGTATATAAATATATAGTCTTAGCATTATATGTATCAATGAATGGAAATGCAACGATGTCTACATACTGTAACAGATATTTTTTCTTTTTTTAACGTCTTTACCAATTGAAATAAGTGGGCAATTGTTTTGGAGGGTACAACTGTAACAGACTGGTGAGCGCGTTTAATCACTCACAGAACACTCACGGTATACAGGTAGGAATCATTATATTAATATAAATAATTCTGAACCACTGACGTTTCAAAATTAAATTTACACGTTTTAGAATTTCAACCAACTTTTTGAGAAATTGGTCTACTCACGAAGACGCTGAATAGCTGCCTACGTGTACGAAATATATAAGAACGGCTATATATATATGTTCACGGGCAATAAGGTTGTGTAAAAAAACAAAATGTGTAGAATAATCTCCTATATATACATTAATTAGACAAACCCCCAAAAAGTGTAGGATAATCTGCTATTAGATAATTAGATAAACCCCCAAAAAGTGTAGGATAATCTGCTATTAGATAATTACATAAACCCCCAAAAAGTGTAGGATAATCTGATATTAGATAAACCCCCAAAAAGTGTAGGATAACCTGCTATTAGGTAAACCCCCAAAAAGTGTA
>JAGFPH010004414.1:59730-76063 GCA_018207615.1 Philaenus spumarius | reverse complement strand
AAAAAGCTGGCTTGTAGCTTGTAAACTCGCCCAGTGTAATCGACCCTATAAGGAATATAAAGAGCTACCAAAAAGGTGTCTTGACATTTTTTGTTTAAATGTAAATTTTTTTAGTAATTTAGGCTTGAAATTTTCAAACAGCGCCATTTTTAAACGCAGATTGGATTTAATCACTTATTTTTCTTGAGATATATCATTGTTAGGTTAAACTTCATGCTAAGTTTGAACTCAATCAGTCAAACATTTCTCTAGATCTATATATTAATACGCAAGCACAAAACTTGTCGTCCTTTTTTCTCAGCTTGTGTGCATCGTAGGAGAAATTCGCGCATACCGTTAGAAAGGTAGTGTCCTGTAGATGAGCAGAATCCCATTATAATTTACATCGGTCCTCAGGGATACGCCCCAGTGGCCCTCAAAGTTTCAATGTTAATCTTATGGAAGGTCAATCTTAAGGAAGAAGAAGAAAGATTTCTTTTGATTTTATCAGGGGCACAAAAAACAGCTGTTCGTATGAAAAGCTTAAAACAGCTGATTTTGATCAACAGCTGATTTTGATCAACAACTGATTTGGATCAAAAACTGAATATAATTATAGGTTAGGTAAATCAAGCAATAGCAATAGCGAAGCATTGCCGAGTCCACTAGTATAAATTATTTTGTAAAAAAAACCAAATGGAGGATATCTGGAAAACGAAGCATTCCTACGTTCCTATGTTTCTATGAACTTTTTTTCTTATTTTTAGCTATGGCATGAGTTTCCGAGAGATTTCCACATAGTTCTGACTCACCCTGTATATAGTAATCGTACACATTCCTTACAGAGAACATTCATCCATACTAATATTATAAAGAGGTAAACTTTGTTTGTTTGTTTGTATGTAGTTGAACTACTGGACCAATTAAAAAAATAGTTTTACTAATAAAACGCTACACTATACCTGAGTAACATAGGCTATAATTCGTTTTGATAAAAACATTTCTATTTCAATATTTGCAAATTTAGTCGGAAAAAATACTTAGGTTAGGCCTAGACTGATGAACCAACACATATTTCTTGAATATATTTAAATTCATTACCGCAACAACTAATTGAATAAAATAACAGATAAAATAGCCGTTTGCTCTATTTTTTCCATTAACAGCCGATTTCAAACTTTGAAGCAATTATTTTTATTTCTAACTTTTAGGTTAGGTTTTTATTAAAGTGTAGACTTGAGAATTGCTGGTTCTTTTAACCTTTATTATAACTGCTGTTATAAAGTATACTAAATAAATTGATTTGAACATTTTACATTATTTACTATTTTAGCTTTAGGGATATTATTAATTCTACACCTTTATTCTAAAGAAAACATAACATGTATAGAAGGTCCCAACGGGGTTGGCGTGCGGAGCACGCATGGGTTTCCCTTAGTCTTTAATAATCTTGATCAATCAGTTTGCTTTGTATTTATGGTCAGTAGTTTGAAGAACGTCGGTAGTTTCATAGTTTATATTACTTTCCATTCGAAAGTTCTCTTGGTTTGTTTGAATATTTGATTATTGTGCCGATTGTATTTTCGTTTTAGCTTACTTAAACATAACTCATTATTAAGAAAGAGTAGAGATTGTTAGATTATTTTTAGTGTTATTTTTGTCTTTGATTCTGCTCTTTATACTCAGAGAGATTAAAGCTATGCTCGTAGAAGAGCCTCGACTACGCACAGATAAAAGTTTAAGTTAAATCTGGAGATCCTTTAACAGTTGTATTAGGAAACCCCTAGACTGTTTACCCTTTTTTTAAGTAAGCTGTTTTATTGCAAATAAACGGTACCAGAAACTGGCACATACTTTATCACAAAACATATTTAAATTATTAACACGTTTAATTTTAAGGACGCACATGTGAGCTTGACACAGAACACTATGAGAAGCGGCCGACGCACAGTGCATTGCACGACCACCCCCGTATAGGGAGAATTTTCAATACACAGTGCATTGCGTGTTTCGCACGCCAATCCCCGTATTGGGAGGATTTTCAATACACAGTGCATTGCGTGCTCCGCACGCCAACCCCCGTATAGGAAGAATTTTCAATACACGGTGCATTGCGTGCTTCACACGCCTACATCCGTATTTGGAGTATTTTCAATACACAAAGTATTGCATGCTTCGCACGCCAACCCCCGTATTGGGAGTGTTTTCAATACACAATGCATTGCGTGGGCCAAAAATCCCTTAAAATCAGTTATTGTTGTTACTATTAGCTAAACGAAAATTTTTTGAAAGATGTGGTTTTTTGCATATATGGTAGGGTACATTAAGGGCTACAAATAATCCAAATTTTATCAAAATCATTAGAGCTGTTTTTTTTAATAAAAAAATAAAACTGTATTTTTGGGGTTTTTTTGGCCAAAAAGGGGGTCGTTTTTCAAAATTTGTCAAAACATTTTTTCGTGCATCCATACAGGCCTAATTGACATGTTTGGTGCAAATTTGTTCGAAATCTATCGAATAGTTTTCTCTGTAGCTTTGTATACATACAAACATACAGACTACAGAGAGAAATTTTGTAAAAACCACTTTTTTGGACTCAGGGGGTTCCAAAACGGATATTTCCACAAAAACCTAATCATCGATTTTGTTTGCGATCACTATGCTTTCTCTATACTGTAGTATAGTGAGAAAGTAAAATGTTTTTAGAAACTCAGTTAACTTAAGTCCGGATGAAATATTAATTATTAATATTTTGTTCTATGTATAAAAAGTAGTTCTGTTAAGGATGAAAATGACATTTAATATCTAAAACGACAGGAGTACAAGTGTTATCAGACCTCTTACTGCCGCTTTAACATAGCTAATGAAAGGGAAATTTAATGAACTTGCAAATTCTAGCCTGGCTGTGCGAATCTAAAGCAAAATATCGTTAATTTGATGCAAATAATGAAAGCCTATCAAAAGTTAACAATTTTCTTTCATCGATGTTGTTTTTTTTTTAAATGATCGTGGATCGGATCCTGTCGACATCTAATCGAGCAGACAGATTAACATTCAACACTCATTGAACCCAGTAACCGCTCCGACCGAAGCGACCTAACTACCAGTTATTGCATTACATGCTGATTTCAAACACTCAACTGTCTATAGTAATATTACGTTTAATTTAATTACGTCTTTAATTATAATTGTTAGTGCTATTCCGATGTACCTGCTCAGATTAGTTTGAAGCATTTCATTTTTATGAGCGATCCAAGTTAATTGAATTCTCTTAGCTTACGATTTATTTCAGAAGTATTACTAAAAAAAAAAAATTAACTTATTTTCCGAAAGTAGAATAATATGTTATTGTAGTTTTTATCACGCGAAGTGGGAAAAGAAATCTGAATTATTAATCGAGATTTAAACAATTTATCTTTCTTTTCATTCCATTCGAGTCGTTTCTTTACAGGCGCCAGTACATGTACTGAATTCTTAGGACTATATAATAATGAAAGAGGTAAACAAATCGGACATCGAACGCATTTTCTAAACAAATTTATGTAGTTTTACTTTATTAAATGAAAATGGGATCAAAACCAATTGGGATCGAAAAGAATGCGAACCTGACTATTCCATGAATCAACTTACTATGCATTACGGAAATAGTATACAGGGTGACTATTTCAAGTGTGCCACCATTGGTATATCAGAAGCGACAAGATTTACAAGAAACTTTAAATGGGGGACTTCAACTACGTTTTAGTGGCCATTAAAAATATGAATTTTAAATTTCGAAAATATGCCGCCATTTTCCAATATGGCGGCCAACTTTCGAATTTCTTATGGGAACCCCTATTTTTTATGAAGGATGTGAATTTTACATGGAATTGTAAGACTTTTTTATTCTTGGTGTTTTTTTGATAAACTTAACCGTTTAGCCGCTAGGAGCGCTGAAAGTTTCAGAAACTCTTATTTCAACAATTATTAAAGAGGCTTATTTTCAATTTGCAAACAATAAAATTTAACTCTAAGTGCAATATGTTTTACAATGGAATGTTAAAAAGCTGTTGCAATTTCATAAATACAATATTTTATACAAAAAAACCTACTGAAATTACTGTTAAAAAATTGCTAACGCAACCACCGTGTATTGTGTAAAGATGTATGTACGTGCGCACGCGTGTGTTTATGAAGATGGAGGACACTTTGAAAACCTGCTTTAAGTCATAATTAATACATTTTTAATTAATTAGTCTTTTCTTTTAAGTTAAAAGCTATTCTATTAAAAGTATCTAAATAGCTAACATGACAACTGTACTATTTTTACAGATTTATTCTCCTACATCGTAAAGCGTACATAATACTGTAAGAAACTTCTTTGTATCTTAGCAACAAAATGTTTTGCGACACAAAAAGGCAGTCAAGAGGGTTTCCATAAGAAATTCGAAAGTTGGCCGCCATATTGGAAAATGGCGGCGTATTTTCGAAATTTCAAATTCATATTTTTAATGGCCACTAAAAAGTAGGTGAAGTCCGCCATTTAAAGTTTCCTGTAAATCTTGTCGCTTCTGATATACCAATAGTGGCGAACTTAAAATAGTCACCCTGTATAGGCCTAAATACGCTGTTTTCCAACTTTACAATATTGTGAAATCAAAAATTTTCGCCATATTCCTTATGTTATTTCTCAAAGTTATTTTTGTCGCCGAGTAATATCTCCCTCAGTTCTTCATCAAAATTAATTATTAAATCATCATTTTAAAGCTCATTGCCCGCTATTGACGAAACATAGACAAACAGCTTAAAATTTATGTTTGCATTACACAAATTTATTAAAAAAAAACTTTTGTATTATACTTCATATGATTCCTAATGAAAGGCGTCATCTCTTAACAATCTGTTTAACTAACGTGACAGCTGTTAGTCTGATTGTTTACATTCCATATACAAGTGTTATACACTGTTATTTATAAACCAATGTAAATAAATAAACGTAATTAACTGAACTAAATCGACTTATTTAATTCGCACGGGTCAGCTAGTTTCTACGTAATGCTACTCAATATTTTGTGTTTCAGTATCAATTAATTATTGAAAAAAAAAAAATTATTATTGATTTCTTATTGGAATGTTACTCTCGAAGAGAAAAATATGGATATACAACCATACACTATCATTGGAATTATTATTAAATCGTTTTAACTGACACCCAACCCAACCTGTTGCATTAATTATTCTAGCGATAGTATATAGGTAAGAAAACTCTTTCAATCATTTATAGTATTTATATTTAAAAGTACTAGCTGACCCGTGCGAAGCATTCGCATTCTAACTTACTAACAGTGTTTTATTAATTTAAATCCATGTTAAAGAGAAATAGTTTTGTTATTGTTATTATATATTTTTAAACAACTTACCAACTTGCAGAAGGTAAACAACAACAAATAGGTGTATCCGCAATGCTGTTTATAACCACGCTTACAATTAATTAAAAATAGCAATGCAGTGGCGTAACGGCAGCTCTCCAGCTGGGTATTGTTATCATCAGTGTTGCCAACGCCAGGAAAATATCCCTACAACTTACTTGATCTTACATCACTGTTACTTTCGGATTCTTTATTTCTTTTTTTTCTTTTTTCGTATAATCGTATTTTGTATATTTTTCCAGTGTAGCGGTTAAGGAAAGCTTTAAAATGATGCCTCATTCATGTCATTTGATGATGTATTAAGGAAGTTATGGCGTACCGACAAAAAAATGGCCTTGAGAAATAGTATATGTGATTATTTTGCGGCTATTGTAAACGAAATATTTTAGAATTATTGGCAGGAATCGTGTTTTGTTCGAAAATAACGTGAAGGATTATCCCAATGTACATTTCGGTGTTTATGCAAGTTCAGCCGATAATAGTTATTTGTCTACCGAGTGTGACAAATTAAACTTTGCACCCGTGATACACACAACGTTTTTCCTACAGCTACATTTTAAATTAGTGTTTTAGTTTTTAAAAGATCCGTTTGCAGAGGTCAGTTACTTAACAATCAAAATTTTCAAAACATAAACTACATCAGCTGTTTTAAGTGCGCAGAAAGTAAAACAAAGAGATACCCGCTGAACACGTGAAGTTTAGTTTGCGCACTGCTTTGAGTGTGCAAAAAAGCACTTTGTTAAACAACTGTAGGAAAAGAAAGAGTGTAGGAGTTTTGCCAACGGGTATCAGGTAGAAAGGGTCCCCATCCGCGAATTCCTCATACTGCGGAGTTTTGCGATCGGTTGGGGGTGGGCGCGAGAGGGGGAAAGGGAGAGAGAGAGAAGAGAGACAAAGAGACTTTTCTAGCGATTATAAAAGAAAGAATTCTGCCAGGTACAAAAATCATAAGCGATTGTTGAAAAGCATATGAATGCTTAAGTGTATACATACTATTTACGTTTCTTCATATTATATAATTAGAATAAAAAAAAACACTAGAGGACTTACCTAAACTGTTTAGTCACAGTACTTTGCCGATAACAGTATGATTATAATATTTGTATAGTTACAATATTTCGTCGTATTATCACTTTATATAATTAGAATAAAAAAAAAACTAGAGGACTTACCTAAACAGTTTAGTCACAGTATTTTGCCGATAACAGTATGATTATAATATTTGTATAATTATAATATTTCGTCATATTATCACTTTATATAATTAGAATAAAAAAAAAAAACTAGAGGACTTACCTAAACTGTTTAGTCACAGTATTTTTCCGATAACAGTATGATTATAATATTTGTATAGTTATAATATTTCGACGTATTATCACTTTATATAATTAGAATTAAAAAAAAACTAGAGGACTTACCTAAACTGTTTAGTCACAGTATTTTGCCGATAACAGTATGGTTATAATATTTGTATAATTATAATATTTCGTCGTATTATCACTTTATATAATTAGAATAAAAAAAAACTAGAGGACTTACCTAAACTGTTTAGTCACAGTATTTTGCCGATAACAGTATGATTATAATATTTGTTTAATTATAATATTTCGTCGTATTATCACTTTATATAATTAGAATTAAAAAAAAACTAGAGGACTTACCTAAACTGTTTAGTCACAGTATTTTGCCGATAACAGTATGATTATAATATTTGTATAGTTATAATATTTCGTCGTATTATAATTACGAGTAAGGCGGATGCTCTTTAATAATGGTCGTGAACCCCAAGCGTAGACAACCCTGACAATGGCTCTCTCTCCCTCACACTCTCTTTCTCCCGCCCCCACCGTTGGCAAATCTCCGCACCAAGAGGTTGCCGACGGCATCCCCCCATCTACCTGACACCCGTTGGCAAAACTCCGGTTCCCGAAATAAATCGTCCAGACGAAACCTAAATAGGTAAATGAAACAACTATGATTTTGAAGGTATTATAAATTATATGATCATACGATTATTATACATAACAACCAAACAATTCAGGATATAAACAGCCACATCATATTTCCTCCCATAAGTAGAAATAGTTATACTGAATTCCTTTCATGAAAATCAGTCACACAGGAAACACTTCTTTGTTCGATTCTGTCATGACTTAGATCAAATAAAACCTCAACACAAAATCTCACAATACGTACGTTTACTAACCTCAAACGCGTTTCAACGACAATGTCGCCATCCTCAGCGATGCACGGGCTACAGTAACCAAACTATAACTGCATGATTCTATCATGGTTGCCAAACATATATCGACTAAAATAAATACGATATAATCTAGCTAATGTTAACTATCCGAGATTATGAAACAACTATAATTGAAATGAAAATGCTTGAAGGAGCACAGCGAGATATGGCTGAGCAGTTCTCCCTATATGGATAGCTCTATAATTAACTTGATTTTAATTTTCCGTCTCGGAACAAAAAGAAGGTGCATTAATAACGGATAAAGAATCCAATTCTAAACATTACACTCTTCTCGACGTTTCCTTGTCACTTCTCAAAATATACGGCAAATTTGTAATAGTGTAAAAGAATGAAACACTATTGCTTTCTTACACCAAGTAGTTGACGGATAAGTTCATAATGAAAACAAGAAAACCAATTACATATGATAATACATACCTACATGCGTGGTGAAAAGTCCCGGAACGGGTTAATATTTTTTTAACCGTTACAGATGGAACTGTATAACTTACTACACTGTTACAACTGGGCACTAAAACACTACTTTACCACAATTCAGGGGGACGGCCCACAAGGAGTCAGAAGAAAATCTTAAATGAGAGCGTGGGTTGAGTTGTACATCAAATTAAAAATCTAATTTAGTAGAATAAATTGCCGCAAATCTGACTTCAAAAGGTTCACCCTCAACAAAATGGCGGCCCTAAACGTGTTGAAATAAATCGACATAAAGTTGCTAATATCTCGAAAAGGAAGGGTTTTTAGAAAACATTTCAAGAGATAAAAAATATTTATTTAAAAATGCTTGACATTAAAAATTGTTTCCAAATCGATTTCGTAAATTTTATTTTTACTGCTACATCTTAGAAAACAATCAAAGCTCTGGAAAATAACATACAAACTACTTATTCCTAATATTAACTAATTAATAACCTGCATTGATGTTATGATAACAATATAATTTTAAATAAATTTGATTGTCAATTATTTTGAAACGAAGCAAGATACTAAACTCTAATTTGCGCCATTTATTTTCTCTTTTAATAAGCTTTTCAAATTTAGCTACCTTTATATATGAAATTGTTTACCCCCCCCCCCCCCCCCTACTCCCTCAAACCCCCAAAACCATAAGGGTTCGGATATGTAAAAAAATGTGTCCTGTTGTGCAACAGATGATAAATTTAAAGTTTTTTTAACTTATTTTCAATAACAAAAATAATAAAGAGGGTTAAAGGGACTTTATGAACACTGTGTATATAAATACATACACACATATCATATAAACACTCAATCAGTCTTTATAAAATATATACAAGTTACAACAATTTAAGCAACATTCACAATAGCAAAATCCCAATTTCAAACTATACCACAACCAGACGCACTATAATAAAAACAATAGTTTTATAGAGAGTTTGTTTATAAACGGACTCACACAATTTTGACAATGTTCTAATAGTAATATTTGTGAGAAATCGAGTACCGCCAACAACAAAAATTCATGCATCGAAACAATCATATCAACTAGCTAACCCGTACGGCGTTGCCCTTGGTGGTTGGTATTTTCAGTCTTTTTAACGTAATTGTATTCTTTTTAAGTGTTCAGTCAGTGAGTGGTATTTGGCTTATATACATATATATATATATATATATCTTAAATAATAAAAGCACTATTGTCATAATAATAAAAGATCTGAAATTATGATTTAGTAATTTTGATCCCCCCAAACCCCTCCTAAAATTTCGAAATTTTCATACCATTCTTAGTGAACACCGATGGCCCTAGAGGAAGCTACATACCAAATTTCATTCCAATCCGTTCGGTAGTTTTGAAGAAATCGTGATTTAATAACTCCCCCCCCCCCCAGCCCTCCTAAAATTTCAAATTTTTTTAAGCCCTTTATTAGTGAGCACCTATGGCCCTAGTGGAAGCTACATACCAAATTTAATTTCAATCCGTTCTGTAGTTTTTGAGAAATCGTGATGAGTGAGTCAGTAAGTGAGTGAGTGGTATTTCGCTTTTATAATGTAATAGATTAGTTCGCATAGATTATTAATGCGCAAAAATGTCCATTGTATGTATTTTTACAACCTATCTATCCATAATGTATGCACAAAATACATTTTCCTCGCCGAAACCAATGGTTTTGACATAATGTTACAGAGGGATGTGTAATATCTTAGAATGAGAAATCTAATTATGACTTGTTAATCCTTTAAATATTTATTCCAGAAATATGTAAATAAAAACTACTCATGTACAGAGCAATTGTTGTCTCATTTTAATCCGAATTTATAAAGATATTTTAAGACTATTCTGAATAAATAAGGAAAGTTAGTGTCACGCCACAGAGTGGAAAAGGGAAGTTACTAGATTTTATTTCCAACTCTAAGAGGACGCGGTAAGCTGTTGCATAACTAACACAAGTTGACTTACAGGTATGACAACATTTGCATTTTTAACTGAAGTTAAGAATTACCTATGGTCTCAAATAACCCTTGTTGGAGATTAACAGAAGAGAACGACTTACAATTGTATAATAAAATTCTCTGACAGAGTTCCTGATCAGCATAAGAAAGAAGGGACCACGAAGAGATTATAGCTTAAAGCTTCGGGTATGTAATTATAGGTGGACAATCACTGGATTTGTAGACATTCGAGGAATCTATGGACATGAAACATTTCAAGTTAAAACTGTCTGGAAACGGTAAACAAAACAATGAAATAAAGCTGTCAGGTCTGTGCTGAACTGCATAACTTAGCAATGGAAAATACACTAAACTTTAACCAACTTAAACTCGCTTTGTGAGCTGTGCGAGTTTGCACCTTGACCTTGCTGCCTAGGATTTTGAACTGCTTTGCTTCGCTCGCAGTATCCCGGCCGTCGGTTTCATAACAAAAGCTGCACAACGGTAAAATCCTCATCATGGATTTAAATCAAGTACTTTTATGGTATTTTATATAATCGATTTAAAAAAATAAAATAAAAAAGGAGCATAAAATTTCCTTTATTTATATTTTACATAACACCAACAATAGGCCAGTCGGTAGGGCCAAAAGTTCCAGTAATTTACAATGCGGCTGATTTTTTTTATGAGTACATTAAAGTATGTAGATTAACATAAAACAAAGTTTACCAGCCTATCGATTTCCCAAAGTCGAAAAAAAATCGATTATAATTTTTTTTCCGATTATCCTTAATATTTCGAGCTGGAATGAAGATAGAGAAAAATAAAAAATACCACCGTGTAGGGGAGGTGTTTTTCAACAAAAAAGAACGTGTGTATTTATTTCGTCCGAGCAATGGTTTGTCTGGAAAAAATTCGATAATGCAGGTATGTATTTTGCAGCAGGGGAAATTACTAAAAGGGGACATCTTATTCATATATGAAGAGTTGGCTCATTCTAACTTGGCCAAATTTTAATATATCGAATTGAAACTTGACGTAGGAGTTAAAATATATATTTTAAACATTTATGCTGAGTCTCAGCTTGTTATCTTGAAAATGACCCGATCTAGGAGTCGATTTAGATTATCGATTTTAGGAGTACCGGGCCCACGAACTAATTTCAATCTATTCCAGTTTCGTCCATTTTTGGAATATCAACATCAAATTTGTTTTACAAGTTGAGTACACCAGTATAAATATTCTTAGTAAGTATGAACGATTTTTTTAATGTTATTTTTAAAAACGAGGCGCTTGAAAATAGTCTCCTGTTTTACCTATCTCGTTTTAACTATAACACCTTTGGATTCAACGATTCCATTTTCGACATTTTTGAACATATCGATTTAAAAATTGGTACAGAAGTTAAAAACACAATTTTTTTTGCTATACTTATTTTAAAAACTATATTTAAAAAATTGACTAATCTGCAGCCGATTAACTCAAGCGTTTTGATGAAAAATCTAAAAAGGTCTAAAATTATACTTTTTTAAGTTACTTGTGCTTTGAAAAGTAAATAATAAAAAAGGTTTATACTCCTTGATCTTGTTTGAATCTATATATTTAACTTGTAAAAAAAAACTTTCAGATTGATATTTTGAAAATTTTCTAAACTGGAGCTGTTTAAAATGAATTGATGGGTCCAGTACTCCTAAAATCGAGAAACCCATTGATAAGTCAAGTGGCTCTAGATCGGGTAATTTTCAAGATAACAAGCTAAGACTCAGCATAAATGTTTAAAATATATATTTTAACTCCTATGTCAAGTTTCAATTCGATATATTAAAATTTTGCCAATTTAGAATGAGCCAACGCTTCATATTATATGAATAAGATGTCCCCTTTTAGTGATTTCCCCTGCTGCAAAATACATGCCTGCATTATCGAATTTTTTCCAGACAAACCATTGCTCGGACGAAATAAATACATATGACCTTTTTTATTCAAAAATACCTCCCCTATACGGTAATATTTTTTTTTCTCTATCTTCATCCCAGCTCGAAATATTAAGGATAATCGAAAAATAATTATAATCGATTTTTTTTCGACTTTGGGAAATCGATAGACTGGTAAACTTTTTTTATGTTAATCTACATACTTTAAGGTACTTATAAAAAAAAAAAATCAACCGTATTATAAATTACTGGTAGTTGTAACCTATACCGACTGGGCTACAAAGTTTTAATATAGTACTAAAATTTACATCCGGTCAAAAATAATTATTCTTCCGGTTGTTTAACCTTTTTTGCTAACAAACTCGTCTGAGCCACTTAGGAAGCCAACGTGGGTAACAAATTTGATCAAATCTGACGTAAAATGCGGCTGTTGAGTACGAATACACATATACTCATTTCATTTTAATGTTATTCCAAAACGTCTTCTGGGGGCCACTGTCGGTTCTCATTAACTACTCCCGACCTTAGGTCTCACCATTAGAGTCATGGCAATAGCTGATCTTTCCTATGGTAATTCGCTAATAAATACATCTTAAAGTATCGCAGTGGTAAATTAATAATAAACAAATAAATACAAATTTCAAAAACTACAACTTTTGTCGCACAAACAAAATTTCAAATAGAAAAATGATTTTATTTAAAAAAATAATATATTATTTTGGCAATATTTTCTAAATTAATCAATTTTAATTTTAAACACTATGTTTTCTTGAGTAAAACTGTTGGTAATTGTTTACTATTAATTTGTCAGAAGCATACCTTCCCATATATGTTATCGGTAATGGACTGCAATCGCAAATAAACATGTTTGAAGAGCCAGAACATCAAAATATATCAGCAGAAATAAAAGCATTAAACACAAATTTTAAAAATACCCTGCAGTTCAAAGTTATAGTCTTTAGTCACAGTATGATTGCCATAACAACTGATTACAACCGCCCGCCTCTGACCTGCACTTTTAACAAACCTGCTCGTTTAAAACAACTTAATTGATGTTAATAACCTATATATGTTTACAAAGTGGAAACATATTGTGACTAGAGACTGTATGTTAGAACTTCAGGCTTTTTTTTAATTTTCATCGGTTCAACGAGTACATAAGCGAGACTAGTACTGTAGATCATCAGATGACGACTTTTAAAATAAGTTAGTCATTCGTATTTCTTTTTCCGGGCATTGAATCATGTTAATTCATTGTTAGAATATATAAATATGGAAAGGTTTGCTTCTGACAAAGTAATATTAAACAATTACCTTACTACCTTTCTATGTAAACGACATTGTACTTACATTAGTAACGGACATTACGTATCACTTACCTGAAAAATAAATGCAAATAAATTAGTAAATATTTGTGCAATTTCAGGTACAATATGTATTACAATAATATAAAAACTAACATGAATAATGTAAAATAATGTAGGTAGAAAGTAGGGTTTTATTTAAATTAAGAGGTTAGAAATTGTTTCATAAGAAGAAAGTAATACCACTTTACAGATTTCAGCAAAATCCCAGATGCATACACGTCAGATGCGTATGGAAGTATGTACAGTGTCTTCTTCAGTCTACAAAACATGTGTCAGGGTGTAACAAGGGCTAGGGCGCGGGGATACGTGAGCATCTTTCAAAAAACAATTTATACAAGAAGACACGTGCGTTCCCCATTGTTCCCAAAGAGTGGATATGATTTACACTACTTCCACGCCCAGATGCCTTTAGACTCCGAGAACAAAGGGCCGTTGTCTTAGTCTTGAGCAATTATTGGTACAACACAAGAAGGGAGAGGTGACAAGAATTCCAAATGACAAGGACCGATGATTATATGAAATTAATTTGACGGTGAAGTGAAAGTGAGGGGCCTCTTGCGTCAATCTCGAACATTCCTTTTTGAGGGAACGTGTCAAAAGTGTCAAAAACGTTCCCCGGGAGGTCCGAAACAACTACTTTCGTGTCAAGTTTTAATATTTATTTTTAGTATAAAATTAAAACACTTAATTCGAAGCACGAAACATTTGGAAAGTTCAGGGAAACTATACCGAATAGGCGTCTCTGTTAGGTGAACGTTTCGTGTAATGGATGTCTTATATCATTAACCTTGGTGTGTCAAGGGTGTAAAGTGGTGACCATTCTACTAGATATCCTCAGGGTCGAGTGGTATTTAGAAGATCAAACTATATTCCCTATTTGATGGAATCTTATGTAATTGAATTGATAAATGCCAGAAGCTGGGTTTGATTCTACGGTCTGCACAGAAGCTATTGAACCTATACCAAATAACTCAGCTATTCCCAAATGTTCAACACAAATTACTCTTAAAACAAAATCTTAACTAAAAATCAAACACAGAAAACAAAATAGGAAATCAACTGCTATCGTAATGATGTGTACGTCACTTGAATTGTTAGACCTAAGGTATATTTGGTGTAGATTTTTAATTGACAAATCAGTAAGGGTTTACAACTCGTGGTTTTTGTACCCAAGTCACTACTAGAATAACAGAATACTTTTGCCGTAGGGGTGGTTGATGTTGAGCTATCAACTTCACATCGGTATGTATTTTACACTGAGAAAATAACAATTTTAATAAACGGTACCAGGAACTGGCACATACTTTCTTACAAACATTTTAAAATTATTAAACAGATTCACTGTGACTTCATAATTGTAGGAGGGGTAGAAGAGGTGATATTAAAATAAGAGATTAACTAATAAATATTATTATTATTAGCTAGAGAGAAAACTATTCGATCGATTTAGAAGAAATTTGCAACAAGCACGTCAATTAGGCCTGTATAGATGCATGAAAAAATGTTTGAAAAAATAACCCCCTTTTTGCCCCCCCCCCCCCATAAATCAGTTATTATTATTATAAGCTAAACGAGAATTTTTAGAAAGATACGGTTTTTGCATATGGTAGGGTACATTAAGGGCTAAAAATAAGCCAAATTTTATCAAACTCGTTAGAGCCGTTTTTTATAACAGCATCTTTTTAAAAATTCTCGTTTAGTTAATAATAATAATAACTGATTTATGGGGGGTTTATGGCCAAAAAGGGGGTTGTTTTTCAAAATTTTTCAAAACCTTTTTTCGTGCAGGCCTGATCTATTCAGGCCTAATTGACATGTCCGGTGCAAATTTGTTCGAAATCGATGGAGTAGTTTTCTCTCTAGCTTTGTATACATACAGATATGCAGACAGAAATTTTTTTTAAACCACTTTTTTGGACTCAGGGGGTCCCAAAACGATTATTTTTGCGATCACTATACTTTCTCTATACTATAGTATAGTGAAAAAGTAAAAATAATATTGATGAATTTCTTTGAAATTTAAAAATATGACTTTTAAATATGTATTTTAAACTGAGAAAATAGCATTAAAACAAATATTATCGATGAATTTCTTTGGAGAAGTTTAATAATATGATTTTTACATACACGTTTTAAGTGTTGAAATTGATGATTCAAAATTTTCTAGCATTGTTTAAATTCTTACAATTTTGAGGAGCCGGATTTTGTTTGCAGAACTTTTTCAGAAGTTCATAACTTTTAGTTATGGTATTAGTTATCTACGATAAAATCCACAGCTTCACTATTACTTGTAGAAACAAATAAAATAGTCTATACTAATATTATAAAGAGGTTAAGTTTGTTTTTTGTTTCTTTCTTTGCATGCAGGGGGTAATCTCTGGCACTACTGAACCGATTGAAAAAATAGTTTTACTAATAAAAAGCTACACTATCCCTGAGTAACATACGCTATAATTCATTTCGATAAAAACCTTTTTTTATTTTAATATTTGTAAATTTATTCGTAAAAGAATTCTTAGGTTAGGCATAGAATGATAAACCAACACGTGTATTTACATTTATTACCATAGCAACCGATTGAATAAAATAACAGCTGATTTCCATTAACAGCTGATTTCAAAATTTGAAGCACTTATTTTTGTATTTCTAGCTTTTAAGTTAGGACCTAGGTGTAGACCTGAGTCTGGCTGGTTCTTTTAACCATTATTATAACTGCTGTTATAAAATATAAGAAATAATTTAATTTGAACATTTAACATTATTTACCATCTTAGTTTTGAGGTTATTATAAATAAAACGTAACATATGTTTTTAGAAGGTTCCATTGGGAGTTGGCGTGCGGAGCACGCAGGGGTCTCCCCTAGTGTATTATAAAGTTATATTAATGCTGACCGAACAGTTTTCATTGATTAGTTTACAACAATAACAGCACGAGTTTCATTAAACCATCTTGTAGAGCTGTAACCTTAGACCTTGTCACTGACCCTTTCCAGACCA
>JAGFPH010004414.1:44560-59330 GCA_018207615.1 Philaenus spumarius | reverse complement strand
CAGACACTCGGACACAAAATTTTGTATTACTTTATCGTGTTCAGAGATCTCGAAAACGTCGAGAAAACTCATCAAAAATTGGGGTAAAATTTTTAGAATTTTCGCAACATTTCAATACTTAGGCATTTTAATGCGAGCTGAAGTAATAAAAGTATAAAGTTCAAGTCCACGTGGGGGGGGGGGGGAGATTTTACCGTGGTGGCATCTTCTTATCCGAGGTCAAGGCGCGAATTTGCCTGCGAGCGGAACGAAGCAGCGCGTGACTCGGGGTTGGATGGAGGCTGAGGTGGACAAAAAATTTACTAATATATTTCGTACACGCAGGGAGCTATTCAGTTTATTAAATAGTTGGTGGAAACCGTAAAACGTTTAAATTAAATTTTGGAAGTTCTTTCAACTCTCGTCAGTGGTTCAGGTGCGTGATGAAATTATGAAAAATTACATATCAACTAAATTAAAATCGGTTGTACATTTAACGAGATGTTTTGTCTTAACAGTGGGCGAGTCTCGTTGTTTACTTATGTATCGTAGTTGCAGAACCGTACACTATACACTTACCCGGAACAACAATGCCCGTAGTCATATTAACGATTACAATTATCCTCGATACGTCTGTTCAGCCGTGCCTTTGCATACCAGCGTAAACTTTACTTTAACGAGAAGAAAAAGCATAAAACTTAAACCGCGTTAGCTTTCACAGGAAGAAAGTCTTGACGGAAGAAACTACAGTCGGAATGATTTTCTGTGCCTGACGGATGTAGTGTTTTGTAAACAGTAAATACTTTACAGCGGTTCTTTCCGGAAGATAAAATAGAAAACGCGGTTTTAGTAGGGTATAGATTTTGTGGTAGAACGTTTCGAACACAATCGCAAGTAAAAATGTGAACTCAAGATAAAAGCCTTCGTCATTAGTGATGCGAAACTAGTTTAAAAAATATTTAAAGTGTTTTCAATCAATGTTAAAGGGGCTCCGGAGCGCCCTATCTCGGCAATGTTAAAAATACAATATTTAAGGGTCTGCTGTAGCGGCGGCCATCTTGGATTTTTATCCCATAAGAGCAATGTTAAATTTCAAACCATTTATTTCGTTTATTTATTATCATAAAATTGTTTGCAAGGTCTCATTTTAAGCACAGTCACAATACGCATACGTTTTGCATTTTACGTTTTTTTAAAATGCTTTTGATTTGTTATGTAATTGACATTTTGTAAGTATAAAGTTTGATTTTTTTTCCTAACACAATACAAAATTAAAAATTAAAAATAATTTGCAAGCCGGATCCGAAATTTTATAAAGAATATTCAGGTTTTTTTTCAACACTCAATTACAAAAGATAGACTTATAAAATGGTTTGAAATGAGGCAATGTCAAAGCGTTCAGCTGCAAGAAATTTCACTGTTTAGATAGGGATATAGTGATAAGCGCTTGCGTTTCCGGTTGCTTTCTGGTTTACTGGAGCAGACCCTTAAGGGTCGGCTCTAGCTGTCGGCCATGTTGGCTGACACTCCATAAGACCAATGTTAAATTAAAATCCAAATTTTTCCTTTATTTTTGATCGGAAAATTATAAACGATATGTCATTTTAAAGCTATGGTCAATATGCATGCAAATGGCTTTTCAAAAATTAAGAAAAATATTTTGTTTAATATTTATTAACAGTTTAAAACATTGATTTTTAATATTTTTGTATGTTGTCACTATTAATTATAGCGAAAAACTACCAAGCCATTCGCCTGAAGAATTTCGTCCCTAAGATTTTGGTATTTTTTTTAAAACGCTATTTGAACAATTGCGGGTTTTAAATGGATTTAGGCTGAGCAATGTCCGTGTAACCTACCGCCGCTATAGGGTGATTTTAAATTTGTTTATGTTGTAACTATTAATTATAGCAAAACATTACCAAGCCATTCGGATGAAGAATTTTGTCGCCAAGAGTTTGGTATTTTTAAAAAAAACGCTGTTTGAATAATTGCGGGTTTTAAATGGATGTAGGATGAGCAATGTCCGCGTAACTTACCGCCGCTGTAGGGAGTCGCAGGTTGCTTTCTGTTTTACTAGAGCCGACCCTTAAGGCAGAATACAATATTTTCTCAGAAACTACTGGAAAAAATTAGTAAAATTTTATCAGTGTGTTAGTATGACTTAAATACAAAATTTAACATGAGGGTTTTCCAATACAAGCATTTGAATACATTTTGTCATTATTTTTATAAAATAAAGAATTTTTACCAGTTTTTCCCTTATTCCTTAGTCATAACTTAGCAATGGCCACTTATATTACAACATGCTCTCTTTTAAAACCTGTAGTATACTCCATTAAACAACCCCTGAAAATTTCAGATTATTATATTAGATAGATTTTGATAAAATATTCTTTTTGCGAATAAAAGTATGTTTGAAAATCGTAAGAGATCGACCTATATGTGAATGAGAAGTTATTTCAGTTTATAATATTTTGAAAACGAAATTTTACAGCGTTAATGCAAAAGATGTTCCAGAATATTTAAAGTAAATCTTACAAACAATCTAGTAGTAGGTCTCAAAATAAAGAGCATGCCAAAAACTAAAATTTGTGCAAAATTTTATGAAGGTTGCATTCATGCTTTTTTAATCCTCTATTTTCCTTTTAAAACCCCCTAAACCCTTCCTTGGAGGTGGGGGGAGGGCGTAATTTTGTTTACTTCATTATTATGCTAAAAAAGCGTATGTACCAAATTTTAAGTTTCTAGTACGACTTAATTTTCGGCGGTTTTTTCTTCTTGTTCCATATCACATAATCTAAAGTGTTTTAAAGGTCACATGGGGTCTAAAAATTCATTTTTTTAACTACAATTAAAAGACAAAAATTTTCTTAATGTTTGTTAAAAAAAGTCCACCATTTATCCGCAACACAAAAAACCTTCCGAAAGGGGGAAATTGGTAAACGTTTTCTAAAATGCTTATGATGAAAAACAACTCTAGGCAAAAGATTTCACAAGAATGTATTAATTCTAACAAAAGCCTTTTTATAGCTCACATTACCCGTTCCTATAGAGTCTCTGTGTATCGAGGCCGTTACATATTAATGATCAGCCAACAAAAGGCCTGGCGAAGAAGGCCTTCCAAGAAATAGTAAGGTGCAATGTCATTTAAGTGTTCTTTGAAATATTTGTACATTGATAACTGTTATTACTGGTTGGGTGTTTACTTTGACATGCTAGCACGCAAACGTAGATCCCATACCTAACCTAGCGCTATATTCTTACCGCCAGACTTTACGGACAATTAAGAAAGGATCGAACGTAAGCATGCCATAAGAATATGTACAGGATAAATAAACACAAGGTATACGTAACTAATAACAATGTTGGTATAACGGTAAGGAAGCTAACGGTTACGGTACGGAGGTGTTTGTTGTAACCGCACTAAGTTTTCAGATGTCTTTCTCATATCCGTTAGCGATGAGCTGGGTTAGGTCAGCAGGCGTAAAGTGTAAATCATCCAAGTAAAGTAGAGAATTGTTTTTACCGACTTATGAGCATTTTCTTCTTAAACTACTTTACAACAGAGGAAAACCCTCCGTTCTCCGCATGCCAACCCCGTTGGAACCTTCTATACTCATGATCATATATTATGTTTTCTTTGTAATAAAGGTGTAGGATTAATAACAACCCCAAAGCTAGACGGTAAATAATGTTAAATATTCAAATCATATTATTTCGTATATTTTATAACAGCAGTTATAACAAACGTTAAAAGAAACAGCAAGGCTCATGTCTACACTTAAATAAAAACCTAACCTAAAAGTTAGAAATAAAAATAATTGCTTCAAAGTTTGAAATCAGGTGTTAATGGACATATTAGAGCAAACAGCTGTTTTATCTGTTATTTTATTCAATTGGTTGCTATGGTAATGAATTTAAATAGATTCAAGAAAAATATCTGTTGACTAATCAGTCTAAGCCCAACCTAAGAATTTTTCCGACTAAATTTACAAATATTGAAATAAAAATGTTTTTATCAAAATGAATTATAGCCTATGTGTTACCCAGGGTTAGTGAAGCTTCTTATTAGTAAAACTATTTTTTCAATCGGTTCAGTAGTTCCAGAGATTATTCCCTACGTACAAACAAACAAATTTTACCCTCTTTATAATATTAATATAGATGGAGCATTTAGAAAATTCAATATATTTTGAGGAATTTAATAGAAAAAATCAGTATTGTTCTAAATGCAATGGTTATCATGGCATAAACAAATTTAACGAAAAGTGAAAACAAATAAAATCAGGTTTTAAATTATAGGATTTTATCCCAAACGAAATACCAACTCCTAAACCCTATCCTGGCGGCATATTCTTCCCCAACTCCAACAGGAATACAAATTTTATTTTAGACAAAAACTCATTTCCTGTATCAAAAACAAGTTTTGTAGATCTGAAAATTCTTGTTAAAAAAAACATTCGTGTATTGTTATTTTTACACCCAAATAATTGTGACGAAAAGATGAAGGTTTTTAGAAATAGTGCTCCGCACGCCAACGCTTGTATTGGGAATACTTTCAATACACAGTGCATCATTGGGTGCTTCGCACGTCGACTCCCATATTGGGAGTGTTTTCAATTCACAATGCAATGCGTGCTTCGCACGCCAACCCCCCGTATTGGGAGTACTTTCAATACACAGTGCATTGGGTGCTTCGCACGCCAACCCCCGATTTGGGAGTGTTTTCAATACACAATGCATTGCGCGCTTCCCACGCCAACCCGCATATTGGGAGTGTTTTCAATACACAATACAATGCGTGCTCCGCACACCAACCCTCGTATTGGAGTAGGCCTACTTTCAATACACAATGCATTGCGCGCTTCGCACGCTAACCCGCATATCGGGGGTATTTTCAATACACAATGCATTGTATGCTTCGCCCACGCCAACTCCTGTATTAGGAGTATTTTCAATACACAGAGTATTGCGTGCTTCGCACGCCAATTTTAGGCCTATGTGCTACGGACGCACATGTCCGTCCGCTTTAAAATATTAGTGATTGTTACGTAGAAAAGTTCAAAAATAAAAAATAAAGTAATTTCTACTCACTTAGGCTATAAATATAAAAAGTAAAGGTCAGCTCCTAGCATAGGAAATACGAAATTTGCATAGCACAGAACGGGTTAAACGTAAGGTGGTCATGTATTGGTGTGTATGTGTGATTATCTGGCTGTAATTAGTAGTATACCAAAATGGTCAAATGTACAATTAAGTATATATACTACGGAAAGTATTTTGATAGAGAAATGGTTGTAGCTTTTCGGAATCATTATTTTGAGAACACAATTTTGAAAATACCGTGTGGGGTATCGTTTTATATGTTTTTGGGTACGGGAAACCCGTTATTGACAGTTAAAGAGTCATAGCGCATCGGGGTCACGATTTGAAAATACCGTAAGGGGTAGCGTTTTATATGCTTTTGAGTATGGGAAACCCGATATTGACAGTTAAAAAGTCGTAGCGCTTGAGGTCACGATTTGAAAATACCTTGGGGGTACCGTTTTATATGTTTTTGGATAAGGGAAACCCGATTTTAACAGTTAAAGAGTCGTAGCGCATCGGGGTCACGATTTGAAAATACCGTGAGGGGTGTCGTTTTATATATTTTTGGTACGGGAAACCCGATTTTGACAGTTAAAAAGTCGTAGCGCATCGGAGTCACGATTTGAAAATACTGTGCTGGGTACCGTTTTATATGTTTTTGCGTACGGGAAACCCGTTATTGACAGTTAAAGAGTCGTAGCGCGTCGGGGTCACGATTTGAAAATACCGTGTTGGGTATCGTTTTATACGTTTTTGGGTACGGGAAATCCGATTTTGACAGTTAAAGAGTCGTAGCGCGTCGGGGTCACGATTTGAAAATACCGTGAGGGGTATCGTTTTATATGTTTTTGGGTACGGGAAACCCGATTTTAACAGTTAAAGAGTCGCAGCGCATCGGAGTCACGATTTGAAAATACCGTTTTTCAAAGAAGTTTCACGTGTACACAATTACTAATAACCGCACCAATTTTTTAAACATATGTAATGTAGTTTTAATTGATACACTTTATTATAGGACACTAATAACGAGCTTTTCTATTAAATATCGCACACATGTTTACTTGTATTTTAAAAACCTTTCTTTTACAAACTTTCCCAATATTATGTACCAGTTGAATGCGTTAATACGAGCGTGTTAAACACTTTCATTTATCAGCTGCGATGCCACTACGGTCACGAAGTCTGTAATTATCCCTTGTCTTACACATCTCTCGCACGTCAGCAGGCATACCATATCTCGACCGAAAATAATGATAATTGCTCGGGTAATGAATAATATAAACACGTTGCATACTTCCTTCATAGCGAGGGATCACGGGTCAGGAATGTGACCCAGTATCTGCAACCATTGTGCATGCGTGCGATACAATCTGAGAAGTGTTTCCTCGACAATGTATAGTGCGTTATGTTACTTAGTGTCACAAAATATGAATTTACACAAATTTAACCATTTTGCATTGGTCGCTGTAAAATAGCGTCTTTATGACCGTAGGTAAGTTTAGGTTGATGAATTGTGCATGCATTTTGGTTTCAGGAACATGTTTAACATCTTTTTAATCTATATAATAAAAATGAATTGCTGTTTCTTTTAAATCGCATCAATTGAGAACGGCTGGACCAATTTGGCTATTTTTTGTTTTAAAATGTTCGTAATAGTCCGAACTAGGTTTTTATATAAAGAAAAATTTGAAAAGTTTCCCGAAAAAGTTTCAAATTTGGAAAAAACTAAACAGCCTCTTTTGTATGGACTCAAGACCATAGCGCTCAAAAACAGCTGTTCGTATAAAATGCTTAGTAACACATGTTTGTTTACATTCATTACCATAGCAACTTTAGCAAATTTATAATCAGTTGATTATTCTTCAAAACCAATAGCTTTTTAGATTAGATTGACAAATTAAAAGCAAACACAAACAAAAATCAACAAAACATGCTTAGGCCTACTATATTATAATTCATTTTAAACATCGGTAGTTACATCTATATATATATAAAATTCAATGTATGTCCGTCTGTTTGTCCTTTATGCGTTACCAAACCGTCCATCCGATTGCTTTGAAATTTTGCATAGTAACACAGGTTAACCCTGGGAAGGTTTTAGGCCATTTACCGAAGTCCTAGGACATTAGGGCTACGCCCCAGTGGCCCTCAAAGTTTCAATGTTAATCTTATGGAAGGTCAATCTTAAGGAAGAAGAAGAAAGATTTCTTTTGATTTTATCAGGTTCACAAAAAACAACTGTTCGTATGAAAAGCTTAAAACAGCTGATTTTGATCAACAGCTGATTTTGATCAACAACTGATTTGGATCAAAAACTGAATATAATTTTAGGTTAGGTAAATCAAGCAATGAGCAGAATCCCATTATAATTTACATCGGCCCTCAGGGATACGAATTACAGGCTTTCAAAGTTTCAGATTAAGCAATAGCGAAACATTGCCGGGTCAGCTAGTCTATATAATAAAAATAAATTGATGTTCATTTGTAAGCGCATCACTTGAGAACGGTTGGACCAATTTGGCTATTTTTTGTTTTAAAATGTTCGTAATAGTCCGAACTAGGTTTTTATATAAAGAAAAATTTGAAATGTTTCCCGTAAAATTTTCAAATTTGGGAAAAACTAAACAGCCTCTTTTGTATGAACTCAAGACCATAGCGCACAAAAACAGCTGTTCGTATAAAAAGCTTAGCAACACGTCATGTTTGTTTACATTCATTACCATAGCAACTTTAATCGGCATTTATTATCAGGTTATTATTCTTTAAAACCAACAGCTTCTTTAGGTTAGATTGACCAACTTAAAGCAAACAAAAATAAACTAACAATGCTTACTATAGGCCTAGTTTAATTCATTTCAATCATCGGTTGCTACATTTATAATATATAAAACAACTGATTTGGATAAAAAACTGAACATAATTTTAGGTTAGGCCTACAATGAAGCAATCTTTGGCCTAACCAATGTTAGGCCTACAATCTTATTAAAAGATAACCAGAATGGCGCAAACTAGAGCTTAGTCTTGCTTCGAAGTAATCTGCAAAGTTCTTGAAAATGATATAATTAGTTTTGAAATTTTTTTATTTTTAATTCCTTTTATTACAGTATTACAATAAGAAAGACACAATAATACATTACATACTATAAAATACACAAAAAAGAAAAAAAACAAAACAATATTACTTCTAAATCCTAAAACAATAAAAAACTTAATATACACAACAACAGAAAAAACTTAAGAAGAAGAAAAGAAAAAAAGGAATGAATAATGCAGCTTACATAAGTCTGCCCGTTTTGAGGCTGCATATCTCTCAACTAAGAGAAAAAGAGAAGAAAAAAACAGAGTTCAAGATGTCATCATCTCTTTAACATCATCTCTTTTAGATGTAACTAAAATGTCATCCTCTTTTGACAAGATTGAAATTGTATTTTAATTTTATGAATCTAGTTATAAATTAACGGTACCAGGCACTGACACATACTTTCTCACAAACATATTTAAATTATTAAAGAGAATCACTGTGATTTCTTAATTGTAGGTGGGGTAGGAGAGGTGATAGTAAAGTAGGAGATTACCTAATAAATATTATTATTATTAGCTAGAGAGAAAACTATTCAAACGATTTCGAACAAATTTGCACCAAACACGTCAATTAGGCCTGTATAGATGCACGAAAAAAGGTTTTGAAAATTTTTGAAAAACATCTCCCTTTATGGCCATAAAACCTCCATAAATCAGTTATTACTGTTATTATTAGCTAAACGAGAATTTTTAGAAAGATGCGGTTGTTTGCGTATGGTAGGGTATATTAAAGGCTACAAATAAGCCAAATTTGATGAAAATCGTTAGAGCCGTTTTTTTATAAAAATATAATAACTGATTTTTTGATGGGTTTTTTTGCCAAATAGGGGTTGTTTTTCGAAAAATTTCAAAACCGTTTTTCGTGCATCTATACAGGCCTACTTGACATGTCTGGTTCAAATTTGTTTGAAATCGATCGAATAGTTTTCGCTCTAGCATTGTATACATACAGACATACAGACATACATACATACAGACATACAGACAGACATTTTGTAAAAAACACTTTTTTGGACTCAGGGGGTCCCAAAACGGAAATTTCCACAAAAATCTCAACAATTTCAACAAAAATCTTTTTTGCGATCACTATTCTTTCTTTATATAGTACCGTATAGTGAGAAAGTAAAACAAGGACGAAATAACTTTTTTTTAATTAGTACTCTCAACAACCTACTTATTCCTAATACTAACAAATTAATAACCTGCTATAATGTATCAAGTGTAAAATGGATTTTGTAAACACCCTGTATACGGAAATACAAAACAATACATTTGACAAATTTACAGTCAATTGGCAAGGCTGCGTTCTTTTAAACCAGCAACAATATTTAGACTAGGCTAAATAATATGCGCAAACTTCTCCTGCAAAAGGTTTGACAAATGACTGCTTAGATTTTTTTTGCAGATAACGCTTAGGCTATTTGACCGGGACGACCTTTGACAACACGGCGCGGCATTCTCAGTTCCCACACGTCAAGTAATTGACAACTTTCACTATCCACAATCCACCTGCAGCGAGATGTGCAACAATGCAAAACAAATAGGCCTAGTCGATGCAGAAAGTTAGGTAATCAATTGTTTCCTGAGCCTTATTATTACTGCTGGTAAATTCAATGAAGGTGTATTTATCTTATCTTCTAAAGCGAGAGATAATTGTTTGTCTGCTAAATGGATCTGGAATCTCCGTCTAAGGATTTTTCATTTTTTTATTTTATATGGGGCTTTTGGCCACGAGAAATCGATTGGAAATGGTCACCAGTCTGGGAAAATTCGTTTTCTACGTCTTTTTATTAAATTAAAAAGTGAAATTTGTCCATTTTAAACAATACAAAGAACAGCTGATGCAAATGTTTTCAATGCCATTACAATAATCATCTGCTTTCTTTTAAACTGTATATTTTATTAGAGGTAAGCCTAATGTTGTATCTATTTATAGTTACCATGGCAACGAATACTTCTGCTAAATAAACATACCCTTTATTTAGTTGTTTAATGTTATAGGCCTAACCTAAACGATGTTCACGGAAATTTGCAATAATAGTAGTTATTGACGTGAGCGAATTAGGCCCTAGGAATAAATCGATATTGAAATAATACTTTAATTTAGGCCTGACTTATTTCTGAGGCATAGTGTTGAGATTATGGTTAATCCTTTAAACTGTATTTTTATTACAGTTAAGCCTAATGTTGTATATACCCTTTATTTAGTTGTTTAATGTTATAGCCCTAACCTCAAAACTCAATAATCCAATATTTATTATTGAAATCATAGCCCTGCTTATAATCGAGCTTTAGCTCGGTCTCCTGGTACTGGAAACTAAAAACAACGATTAAACTTTCAATCAACTTTGCGTGTTTGTTATTAGCGAATTTCCATAGGAAAATGAGCTACTGCAGTGGCCCTTATGGTTAAGACCCAAGGTCGGGAGTAGCAAATGAGCACCGATCATGGTCCCCAGAACACGTTTTGGGGTGTCATTAAAAATCACATATATATATATATGTATATATGTGTTCGCACTCTAGCGGCCGCATTTTAAGTCCGATTTGGTTCAAATTTGGTACACATGTTAGTTGTCTACGTCGCTCGGATGAGTTCGTTAGCCAAAAACAATTCTAAAACAATAAATATTACTTCTTATACTGTACTTTCTTTGATTACTACGTCTAAGGGGTGAAAATGAGAAAATACGCATATGCAAAATAATACTTTTTATAATTTTCCGTGGAGCTAGAGACTGAAATTTGGATCATTGTTTGTGATAAATGGAAACAACAAGCACTCTTAATTTTGACTACTTTCGTTAAGGGATACATATTGGATAACTACCCATAAACTATACACATTAATTCTTATAATTCTCTTGATATTAAAGGGCTGAAATTTAGTATATTTATTTCGTAAATGATAATTTAAACAAGAGTAATCCACTTGAATTTTTGTCACTCTTAATCGGTCACTTGTGACTAAAGAGTAAAAATGACAAACACAATACAAACTCCACTAATGCCTAGCATTTGCTGTGGGACAATTCCATACCTAATTGAATTATTTTGCTTTGAAATAACTACAAAACCAGCTGTGAAAGTAGTCTCAATAAATGTATACTAATTTAGGAAAAAATCACTTTTGAAGCTGCCTGTATTTAAAAGACACCGTTACTGACTCTCTGGAACCATATCGAGTACACACATACAGAATGTTTAGATAATAGCCTATTCTATATTTTGTTTTTTTTTTTACTTTCTCACTATACTATAGTAGAGAGAAAGTATAGTGATAGCAAAAAAAATCGATGTTGAGATTTTTGTGGAAATATCCGTTTTGGGACCCCCTGAGTAAAAAAGTGGTTTGTACAAAATGTCTGAATGTATGTCTGTATGTATACAAAGCTAGAGCGAAAACTATTCGATCGATTTCAAAAAAATTTGCACCAGACATGTCAAGTAGGCCTGTATGGATGCAAGATAAACGGTTTTGAAATTTTTTGAAAAACAACCCCATTTTTGGCAAAAAAAAACCCCAAAGAATATCAGTTATTATTTTTTATAAAAAAACGGCTCTAACGATTTTGATCAAATTTGGCTTATTTGTAGCCTTTAATGTGCCCTACCATATGAAAAAAACCGCATCTTTCTAAAAATTCTAGTTTAGCTGATAATAATAATAATAACAGATTTTTGGGGGTTTTTTGGCCATAAAGGCGGTTGTATTTAAACATTTTTCAAAATATTTTTTCGTGCATCTATACAGGCCTAATTTACGTGTGTGGTGCAAAATTGTTCGAAATAGATCGAATAGTTTTCTCTCTAGATAATAATAATAATATTTATTAGTTAATCTTCTGCTTTAATAAAAAATCACCTCTCCTACCCCACTCTACAAGTCACAGTGAATCTGTTTAATAATTTAAATGTGTTTGTGAGAAAGTATGTGCCAGTTCCTGGTACCGTTTATTAAACATAATAATAGTGCTAGGAAACTAAGTTACAAGGCCGGTTTAGTCCTACCAATGCCTACCAAATTTAAGATTAGGTTAACCGAACGCCTGCTTTGCGTGTGTTATTTAATAACTTTGTTTTGATTTTCTCCTAAATCGTGTTGTTTGTGTCTTTATGATGCTTTGGACACGCAACTGGGAAACGGGGGCAAAAGAAACATACAAGAAAATTGTGATTGCCACCAAGAACTGTAATTAAGGACCTGGCCACCGGCGTCGCTATGGTCGAGGCCCTTTCTCTCAACATTATATACAGTGTGTACTTAATATTTGCACTGCGCATGCGTATCGGCGAAATGACACAATCTGCCCATTCCCAATTACTGTCTGTTGTCGTCAATATGCAATTACTTTTGACATGTAACTTTAAGGAAATTGCATACGAGCTATGTGCGTATCTTAAATATGGGCTGCTTTTGCGGGAATTATATTAAATTTTATATTGAGCTATTTTTTCCTCGAAATTTACAAAAGTCTTATGAAATATGACATTATTTACACAACGATCTTATCACATGATATGAAAAAAGACGTCCAATGACATGAGAGAAGAAAAAACAGTTTAAAAGTAATAACAAAAGGGTAAAAATAACAGTATTATAATACAAATTCGTATAACCTTGTACAATTATAAAAGTAAAAATGAAGCTAAATAGAAGCTATCTCTGTTGTTTATGTATATGTTTTAGGTAATGCACATTTCGCTCTATATAAAACATTTTGCTTTTTTATAGGAGTTGTAGCTCATGTTACCTACACAAATATAATCATAATATTCTATCCTATGTAAATCTTTGAAAAATATAACTAATCTGTTCAGCTACTTACGTATTATTATAACTTTTTTTTAAAGTAAAAAAAAACATTTAGCAAATTTTAATTACTAGCTGAAATTTTGTTAAACGCGTTATTTTAATTTGTTGAAGTGTAATTCTTGTTAAAAAGCTTTGAATGAAATTTTTTTCCAAATATTCCTTGTAGTTAAAATACTGTATTTGATTTCATTTGTATACTTCTGTAGTTCTATACTAAAATAAGGCGACTTCAGATTTCAGACGTTTTTGGCCTAATCAAGTGTGTAGTATAAAAAGTCGCTGTTTAAACGAGCTACCCAAAATTGATGGTAGCTAAAATTTAGTATTGAACGAACTAAAAATAATTTTGAGGAGTCTTAATGCGTTTCTGTCCATTAAAGTGAATAGTAGATTTTACATTAGTTTTCCGAAAATTAAAAATGACATTTATTTTATTTCAAGTTTTAAAATTGATATTTTAATTACCATAAAATATAAATAACCTACTAAATTAGCTATAAGAAATTTCTAAATTCAAAGGTAAGCTAAAATATCTGTTTTCTGTTAAAAACGCGAAACAAATGGTAAAATGAATTGCAGTAGGTCTATTTATACTTATTCATGTGTAATTACAAAAGTAAATAGTTAAAAAAGAATTAAAATTAACTCTTGCAATTATTTATTTCGATGCTCGATTTTAACTAAGCGCTTTATGAATCAAACATTTTTTGGTTTTCAATACGAGCTACTCGGTGTAATACGATACGAGTCAAATGACTATACTAAGATCATGATGCATGCAATACGGATACAGTTTAATAAACTAAACCAAAGGTTAAAATATATGCAAATTCTACTGATAGTTAATTTATTTATTTAAATATAAATTTAAAACTAGCCAACTCCTATAAAAGCGAGTGTATGAGCGTACGAGGAGTAACATTTAATATAACAGCAGATCACCCATCATCTGTAAACCAGGCATATATTTTAGTTTGAGGTTATGTTTACAACTTCAATCATTATAATGTCTTGTGAAGTAGATTTTTTTAAATATGAGTTATAGAACTACTTAATTCTATAATATTTGTTTGAGCTTATAAGCTATAATATATAAATACAACCTTTTATCATCAATATATTTGTTTATACAACTTTAAAGAAGAAATAGGCCTACCTATTCGTTTAACAGCTGATTTCACCCATCATCTGTAATACTTAAACAAACCCAGTGTAAAATTATAGTTTGGGGTTATATTTAGGTAGGCCTAGATACGTATCTTTATATATAATACGTGAAGCCGTTTTTTGTAAACACAACTCCTCCCTTATTTCTGGATCAATTTTAATGTTTGAGGTTTCAAAAAATTCGTCTCATTTCGTAGTTTTGCAATAAGGTTTTAGATGTCAAACATTCTTATCCTTAATGGCGTGAGCTAATCTCAAAGGTCGGGTTTTCCCCATAAGATTAACATGGAAAATATTTAAAAACCATTTCTATACAAAACAGCTGTTTATAATAAGAAACAAACTAATCCAGCTGATTTCGTGGATGTAAATAACGATGATTACAGTATTCAGAAGGTTATAAAAACATTTTAATACAAAACAACTGTTTATAATAAGAAACTAACTAATACAGCTGCTTTGTGGAAGTAAATATTGATTTTTGTAAGGGAGAAAATGAATTATTTATTCAAATTATAAAATTTACGAACTAATTTGTTTTGAACATTTAACATTATTTACCATCTTAGTTTTGAGGTTATTATTTATAACTTTTTTGTTAGGTTTTTGATTAAGTGTAGACCTGAGCCTTACTGG
>JAGFPH010004414.1:29717-44550 GCA_018207615.1 Philaenus spumarius | reverse complement strand
ACTTTTTTGTTAGGTTTTTGATTAAGTGTAGACCTGAGCCTTACTGGATCTTTTAACCTTTATTATTACTGCTGTTATAAAATATAAGAAATAATTTGATTTGAACATTTAACATTATTTACCATCTTAGTTTTGAGGTTATTATTAATCTTACACTTGTATTATAAATAAAACATAACATATGTTTTTAGAAGGTCGCACCGGGGGTTGGCGTGCGGAGCACGCAGGGGTCTCCCCTAGTTTTCAATATTTAATTTATTTTATCTGCATATTTACTAGCTATGTTATGGCAACCAACAAATGTCAACACGCAGATAACTGAATCCATCAGTTTTAAAATATCAACATAGTCAGACATTTAGGCTTATTAATAAACAACAATCAACGTTTTTATCGTAATATAAAATATTCGTAAATAAACGACCTAAACATGTAAAAATTGGTGAAATAACATTGATTTGATTTTGTCCCAACCTAAAAGATTAATTAAATGAAGAAACAATTAAGAGTGTAGTTTATGCCAGTTACAGAAAAGTAAAAAAGGAATACGATTAGGTTTAGGGCAAGCTTTGGATGATTAACCTATCTTATTCAAAAATAGTTAAAGAAATATCTGGAGAACTATGGTAAATTGTCCAAAAGACTCTACAAATTGTGAAACTAATTTATGCGCAGGTTTTAGTTGTAAATTTAACTGTTTATTTAAAATACAGGCTAAATTATTTCTTTTATAATTTATACAAGATGAACGACTGTAAGCGCTTGGTGTGCGAAGCACGCAATGTGTCCCTTAGTAATGAAAATAAACGGTACAAGAAACTGGCACATACTTTCTCACAAACATATTTAAATTATTAAACAGATTCACTGTGACGTCATGATTGAATTAATGTAGGACAGGGGATACATTAAAGTAGGAGAGTAACTAATAAATATTATTATTATTAGAAAAACTATTCGAACGTTTCGAACAAATTTGCACCAAACATGTTAATTAGGCCTGAATAGATGCACGAAAAAAGGTTTTGAAACATTTTGAAGAACGACCCCCTTTTTCGCAAAAAAAACCCAAAAAATCAGTTATTATTATTATTATTAGCTAAACGAGAATTTTTTGCATATGGTAAGGGACATTAAGGGCTACAAATAAGCCAAATTTCATCAAAATCGTTAAAGCCGTTTTTTTTATTAAAAAAATGATTTTTTTGTGATTTATTTTTGCCAAAAAGGGGGTTGTTTTTCAAAAATGTTCAAAACCTTCTTTCGTGCATCTATACATGCCTAATTGACATGTTTGGTGCAAATTTGTTCGAAATCGATCGAATAGTTTTCTCTCTAGCTTTGTACACATACATATAGACAAACATACAGACAGACATTTTGTAAAAACCACTTTTTTAGACTCAGGGGGTCCCAAAACGGATATTACCACACAAATTTCAACATCGATTTTGTTTGCGATCACTATTTCAAAATTTGAAGCAATTATTGTTGTATTTCTAGCTTTTAGGTTAGGGTCTTTAAGTGTAGACCTGAGCCTTACTGGTTCTTTTAACCTTTATTATTACTGCTGTTATAAAATATAAGAAATAATTTGATTTGAACATTTAACATTATTTACCATCTTATTTTTGAGGTTATTATTAATCCTACACTTTTATTATAAATAAAACATAACATATGTTTTTAGAAGGTCGCACCGGGGGTTGGCGTGCGGAGCACGCAGGGGTCTCCCTTAGTGCTTTAATGTTGTTTGTAAATAGTTTGTTTTTTACATTGTGTATTTCTGATGTGCATCTAATTAACCAGCCTGTGATTTTTCACGGGGGTTCACTAGTTAACAATAATACACGCAGTTGTTAGTGGTTCCTTAACCACTCGAGTAAAAGCATCGAATGCAGTGAGCGAAGTCGACCTTAAGAATATTACATTGGTAAAGCGTTGGAGCGCAACTACGATATCACTTGAATGCACTTTCGTTTTTACTAATGCCGGTGTTATTTTTAGTTTCCGCCATGCGCGTACGTCATTTAAATTTGCAGAAAGCTACAATCCTTATACAGACCTGTTATTTCTCATAGGTGTTTTTTTTTTGTCGCTAAGCGATCTCTCCCTTAATTCTTCATCAACATTGATTATTCAAGCATCATTTTAAAGCTTTTGTTCCCCTCTATTGACGAAAATAGACAAACAGCTTAAAATTTATGTTTGCGTTATAAAAATTGATTAAAAAACCTTTTATGTTATACTTTATATGGTTTCCAATGAAAGGCGCCATCTATTAGCAATCAGTTTATCTAACATGACTGCTGTTAGTTAGATTGTTTACAGTAATTTACAGTAAAGTGTAATCTATAATACAAATCAATGAAGTCAAACCAACGTAAATAAGTTTACTTAATTAAATCAATGGATTAAATCAGGTAAGTAGGCCTGCTCCTAACGTGCGAAATATTCGCACAGGTCAGCTAGTGTACAGTTAGTAGGGAACAAAATCATGTTTTTCGTCTTGTTTATAAACAAATATCTTTAATAAAAATGTATAATTTACATTTTTTTGTCACCTATGAATTATAATTTAGATTTTCATGCACGGTTTCCTGTAAGTTACAGAAAATATTTTAAAAATACGACAAAGGATAAGTTAAATTGAAGAGGATTTTATGGGACTGTTTTGTCCTAATATTTGCACACCCTTAATTAACACACGCAGCCGAATACACTAATAAGGATCATTTCTGAAGTGAAATAACTACAGTACTTAAATTATGTCAACAACAATAATAATATAAAGAAAATAAACGGTATCAGGAAACTGACACATACTTTCTCCCTCATTATAGAAACTTAATAAAAAAATACTATTACCAATTTATTGTGATTTTTTATTTTTAACAGTCATTTTCCCATAAAAATCCATAAAATAACGGAAAAACCAACTTTTCTCAAAAACGGCTCGAACGATTTTGATTAAAATTTTACAGTTTATAGTACGTTAGGTCCCTATTAAACTATAAAATTTTAATCAAAATCGCTAGAGCCGTTTTTGAGAAAAGTTGATTTTTCCGTTATTTTAAGGGTTTTTATGGGAAAATTACCCTTAAAAATAAAAAATTCACAAAAATGAAAAAAACGCCTGGTTTAGGCTCTAGGTCTGATAACATCCACACAGACACACAGACACACATACAGACACACACACAGACATCACTCCGAAAACCACTTTTTTAGGTTCAGGGGGACCCAAAACGGATATTTCCACCAAAAACTCAAACTCGAAAATTTTGACGAATACAATACTTTCTCCATATACTATGGTATAGGGGGAGAAAGTAAAAAAGCAATATTAGTTACATTATTTTAAATAGTTATCGTTCTGTAAGACTTGTTAGCGAATTTCCATAGGAAAAATGAGCTATTGCAGTGGCCCTTATGGTGAGACCAAAGGTCGGGAGTAGCAAATGAGCACCGATCATGGTCCCCAGAACACGTTTTGGGGTGTCAAAAAAATTCATATATATATGTATATATGTGTTCGCACTCTAGCGGCCGCATTTTAAGTCCGATTTGGTCCAAATTTGGTACACGTGTTGGCTGTCTATGTGGCTCGGACGAGTTCGTTAGCCAAAAAAATCCAATAACCGGAAGTACGTTTTTTGACCGGATGTAACTATTTTTTGAGATTTTTACTACGAGAATGAAATGTTTTTGGAGTTTTTTGTAACAATATAAATGTAGGATGTTATTCTGCGCATTTTGTTTTTTTACGCGACCTTATAGCTCGCTTGGTTCCCCCAAAATCGACAAAAACGTAAAATACCATAAAAGTACCCAGTTCAAAGCCAAGTGGTGCAAACTCGCAAGGCCACTAGGAGAAAACAAATTCTACTAATATATTGCGTACACACAGACAGCTGTTCAACGCCTTCGTGAGTAGACCTATTTCCCAAATTGTTAGTTGAAACCCTAAAACTTAGGCATATAAACTTAATTTTGGAAATTTGCTCAACTCACGTCAGCGGTCCAGCTGCGTGGTCGAATTATTTTAAATAGTTATCGTTCTGTAAGACTTGTTATGTTTTTACGCAAGACAGTACGGTCTGCTTAGAAATACCAATGAATACAGAACTTATAGAAGTGCCGCTCCCATATTAAAGATTCAGCCTAGTTTTATTTGAATCTGGCAAGCTTATGTAATCGAGCTTAGCGAGGCAGCCGCTAGGTAGCGAGAGCGCTACTGTCGTCGGTACGGCAAGTGTGAGTGGAACAAAGAGTTAGCAAGCCATTATCCGTCTCACTCACACCTGATTGGTGAGTCAAAGACGGCTGGAAATAAGCTCGATTTGGCGGCAACCAACCGGATGGATTATTCTCCGGTTGCGCTTCTTATAAGTTCTGAATTCATTGGAAATATTGAAAAATTAACGTGCCCAATGTAAATTGGATAATGAGTAAATATGGGTAACATATATATGTATATTTCTTTTTAAGTTAGCTAGTAGGCAGTGACCTGACATTTTAAAATAGCGGACAAATAAAATTTCAAAATATAAGTTTAGGGTGTATTAAAGTTTATTGCGTTCACTGATTAATAATAAATTGAGTAGTCAACGCAGCGTTGTCTGATTTATTCGGTAGTGTTTCCTGATGTTAAAGTCGGCACGCAAGCGATTACTTGAAGTGGGAGAGCAAAACATCCAAGAGCTTTTACTAGTATTTCATGATCCAATATTATACGACATTCCCCATTAGTGCCGCCCACTTGATATTTGGGCTCGTGTGAGTAATTAAAATACACGGTTATATCGATTGTACAGGCGAGTCCGTCGATGATATCAGCGCGACACATACCCTCAAGGCGTACATTATCCAACTTGATTTCAACACAGTCTCGTCATGGACATTACAGGACCATAAATCCACGACTCGCACCTGTTGTCATTATACAACGCAAGATTCTGCGACTCTGCCGTTATGAAAGCCGTCACCTCGGTCTGAATGCGTTCATTAAAACTCAAAGCAATTTACTTTGCTTGTAAAGCTGTAATGATTCCGTATAGCGACGCTTCCAACTTTACATTAATTGTAGCGGCTTTTCTCCGACATAGGTATGTATAAATTATGATCAGTCCTTTTCTTCGTTTCCAGGCTGCACTTCGTTTAGCTTGTCCGGATCTTTTTAAGAAGAGGACCTCCAGTATTACAATTTTCCCTACACAAGGATCTTTTTTAGAAGAGAACCACCATGAATGTAAACATAATGTGTCTAAAGACTATAAGGTAGAACTTCAGGCTATTTTTTTATTTTATGTTTGAATGCAGGTAAACATACTGTGACTGAAGACTACACAAGAGCTAAAAAAAAAGCTTAAAGTTCTAACTTCTTTAGTCACAGTATATTTACCTGCATTCAACATTCACTGCTGTGCTCTTCTAAAAAAGACCCAGAGAAAACGTTTCATTTCTGTTCATTACTTGTACTTTCACTGACTAGTAATAGTGACGGCCCTCCTTTTAAAAATACCCGTTTGTCCTTCTACAAAGCCTTTTATCGTGGATTGTCTGAACTGAATTGGCATGACCGACCAGAGATATTCGCAGATACTGTTTTCGATGAGTTATTTGAGGTTTTTCAGTGTCTGGCAACATTAGTAGGCTATGAACAGCTAGAATATTTTGGTAGTAGGTTTCATTAATACTAAAATTCGAGTCTTCGCTCCATCATCATATTGTAAGATCTATTTCTCTTCTAAAATCCCTCACAAACTGTAAAACTGTTGTTAATTTTTATTATGTTATAGGGGATCTTTACCCACGTCAATCCATCCTTTTTAGTTTTTCTCTAAAAAACTATTGCAATTTCGGACTAAATGTTCATCATCAGGTTATATAAAATCACATAGGTAAACCATAACATACGACAAACCAACACATAATTCACTTCACTTGGAGATCGTAAAGTTCATAGGCGCCCTGTTGTAACGTGAACATCGACGAGCATGTCGGTTGGCAGGTCCTTACTGAGTGAGAGCGTTAGGTTGACTTGACTTACTTGTACAATACCGTTCGACTAAGCACCCTTATTTTGTCTCGCTATGATGGTATCGTATAGTATGTTTGATCTGAAGGACAGTTGGTTATTTAATATGTTATTTGGTTCGGCTTTGGAGGCTTTATAAATTCGAACGCCTCCAGTGCATTTAAAGAGCGTCCTTTTCTACATTTATACAAAATACTCATGTTAGTGTTAATGTTTGTTTATGAGTGGAGGTAGTTAATGACTGAATTAAATGTTTTTGTTTTTGTATTTTTCCATTTTTCAACGAATGGTCATTAACGTTATGAGTTTTAACCTAATGACAACGACATATTTAACTATTTTTTTACACAATTTGTACAAAAACTAAACAATCAAAAAAAATATATAAAAAAAAAACATTCTTAAGCTCTAGTTATCCTTATAAGGATTTACCAACCAATATGAACGAAATTTTATCACTGTTAGAAGAAAATCCTATGTTTTAGATAACTAAGAAGAGTCTTCCAGTAAATACCATAAGGATATGAAGCACCTCATAAGTAGTGAATTAGATCTGAAATTGCTATTATGTTAAACATTTTATACAATTTTATGTGACGTGTTAAGTGTATGTAAACGTTCACTGTTTGTAACAATGGTTTTAACCAGTGGACATAATTAGCTAGCCTAAAGATGCTGGCCGTGGCACAAAACATGTAGCCACAAATAATTAAATAAATTTAAAAAAAGACTACATTTCACTCAAGGTATTTATTATTACATTTTTAAGATAACGTTTGTAGATCATCCATAGATTTAGCTTTTTGCGCAGAGTTGTTTTGAAAGTAGATTTTTTTTTTTTTTTTTTTTTTTTTTTGCTTTCCATGCCACTTTGGGCCTTTCGGCTAACGAGCATGTTTTTTTGGGTTTTTAATATTTTATGGTCCCCCGCGGGGTTTGAACCCGGGACGTCTTGCTTATGAGGCAAGTACCATAGCCGTTGAGCTATGACAGAGGACTGTTTTGAAAGTAGAACAAACGTTTAAAATAAATGTAACTTAGAACACGAAAATCTCTAATTAACATTTTCGGAGCTTTAATGATTGGTTTTAAGGCGAAATGAACCGGCAGGAGTTTGATAATTTGAAATCAACTTTTTCCGACTTAAGGGTCGGCTCTAGCTGTCGGCCATGTTGGTTGACACTCCATAAGACCAATGTTAAATTAAAATCCATATTTTTCCTTTATTTTTGATCGGATGATTATGAACGATATGTCATTTTAAAGCTATGGCCAATACGCATGCAAATGGCTTTTTCAAAATTAAGAAAAACGTTTTGTTTAATATTTATTAACAATTAATTTAAAAAATTAATTTTTAATAATTTTTTATGTTGTCACTATTAGTTATAGCGAAAAAGTACCAAGCCATTTGCATGAAGAATTTCGTCCCCAAGAGTTTGGTATTTTTTTGAAAACGCTATTTGATCAATTGCGGGTTTTAAATGGATTTAGGCTGAGCAATGTCCGTGTAACCTACCGCCGCTATAGGGTGACTTTAAATATTTTTTTACGATGTAACTATTAATTATAGCGAAAAATGATCAAGCCATTCGGATGAAGAATTTTGTCCCCAAGAGTTTGGTATTTTTAAAAAAACGCTATTTGAACAATTTCGGGTTTTAAATGGATTTAGGATGAGCAATGTCCGCTTAACCTACCGCCGCTACGCTGGAGTCGCAGGATGCTTTCTGTTTTACTAGAGCCGACCCTTAACAAAATCCACTGACTCAGTTCTAACCCGGGATAAATGTAGTATCTCTATCTTTAAGTTATTTTTCATTATTCTCTGTTTGAAGTAATTATTTAGAAATTATGGGTGTTCAATTTTGTTATTTGTGATCATTCGAACATTTGCCATGGTTTATGTGTTAAAATCGATTCACGACGTTTTGGAATTATACGTAATTTCATAACAGGAGTTGATTCAAAATCCAAAACGGCGTGTATTCATTAAAACATATAATTGATGGCAAATGTCCGAATAATCACAAATAACAAAATTTGAGTTTTGATTAAAAGCAACTATCAAAGTCCGATTGGTAATTAGTAAAACGTAATTTAAAATTTTTGTATTTACATACAAAAAACAAACTTATCAATCACGTTTTAAACATGTATTTAATAAATAGTAGATACAAGACCTGTTTAATGTGTCTATCTTATAATCTACGAGATTGACTACAGGATAATTTTAGTTGTAAGAAACAAAACAGTACATTCTATCTGACCTTGTTTTGTTAAAACCAGTTTATATTAAATGGAATGGGAATTAAAATATTTTACTTCCAAGGCTAACACGATGGAATAATATGATTCATAATTAATTTATACATGTACTAAATTAAATGCGGTTTTATTTTACGGCATAGATGCAATTTTGTGCTCACACCAGTCAAATACGTTCGTTGTTACTGATAATTTAGCAATGTACGTTCTTTCAAAGACGGAAAATACGATATAGTAAAATATTTAGATTTAAAAAAGTTTGCTTTTGTAAGATGTTTGTAATTGATACGTGTTGCATGTGTATATAAGTAAACATAACTTATGGATAGGTATGAGTATAACGACTGGAAGTCGATCATTTTGTAGATTTAAATAAAAATAGTATGCAGTATGTACTAATTGGGAATTCAGTCGGTTGATTTATTTTTTGTATATAGTTTGATCAAATATCCTTATATATTATTTCACCCCCTGCCACCCACTACAATAATTAGGACTATATATCTCGTAAACGTCGTACGACACATAGATAACAAGAGAAAACATGATCCTTGTATATTATTTCTCAAAGGTGTTTTTTTGTCGCTAAGCGATATCTCCCTTAATTCTTCATCAACATTAATTATTCAAGCATCATTTTAAAGCTTATGTTCCCCGCTATTGACGAAAATTGACAAACAGCTTAAAATTCATGTTTCGTTACAAAATTGATTCAAAAAACTTTTAATATTATACTTAAGTTATACAGGCGCCATCTATTAACAATCTGTTTAACTAACATGACTGCTGTTAGATTGCTTACATTCTATACGCAAGTGTAATCTATCAAAAAAATCAATTAAATTAAATCAACGTAAATAAATAAACGTAATTTACCTAATTAAATCAATGTATTAAATCAGATAAGTAGGGATACTCATTACTCATAACTTGGGAAAGATTAGCACGAGCCAGCAAGTTATGTTTACTTATTATTATTAAATTGTAATGATTTGTTTGTTACCATTAATTGTATACATTTTTTCAAACAGAAAAATATATACACACATATACATTTGTACCTATGTACTATAAGTTCAAAAAATACCTTATACAAATTTTATTGTTGGTTTCTAAGTATCACGAAAACAATTAACTAATGTAAACAATGTTCCATTCTTTAGCATATTTGAGTAAATTGTTAAATATTTCCAGCAATAATGATTTTTTATATAAAAGTATGAATATAGCAAAACAAAATCCGTGCAAATTACAAATTACTAGGGGAGACCCCTGCGTGCTCCGCAATGAAACCTTCTAAAACAAATGTAATGTTTTATTTATAATAAAGGTGTAGGATTAATAACAATTTCAAAACTAAGATGATAAATAATGTTAAATGTTCAAATCAAATTGTTTCTTATATTTTATTACAGCAGTTATAATAATAGTTAAAAGAACCAGTAAGGCTCAGGTCTACACTTTAAAACCCTAACCTAAAAGCTAGAATTACAAAAATAATTGCTTCAAATTTTTAAATCAGCTGTTAATGGAAATATTGGAGCAAACAGCTTTATATTATCTGTTATTTTATTCAATTGGTTGCTATGGTAATACATGTAAATACATGTGTTGATTTATCATTCTAGGCCTAACCTAAGAAATTTTTCCGACTAAATTTACAAATATTGAAATGAAAAAGGGTTTTTGTGGAAATGAATTATAGCCTATGATACTCAGGGATAGTGTAGATTTTTATTAGTAAAACTATTTTTTTCAATCTGTTCATTAATTCCAGAGATTACCTACCAACAAACAAAAAAACTAACTTTACCTCTTTATAATATTAGTATAGAAGATAAGATAAATTAGCTAAACTTATAAAGTACTTTTAATTTTAAAAGTTTAGTTTGCGAATAACATTATAAATTATAACAAAGAACTAAACCAACATCAGAATTTGTATGTCTTATTTACTGAAAAAATATGAATTAATGTGTAATTAATTAGTAAAACATTATTACTACAGCGTCAGCTATCAACCTAAAACAAAAACAACGTTTTTGGTATGAAGGAATCTTAGCAAAACGAATTCTACAACGTTTATTATGCCATTAGATCTTTAAATTAGGATGATATTTTTGTGTTTCACAACAAAGTAAACAGTCGAATGCTGTGTGGAATTTATCCGTGCTTAGTCGGCAGTAAATGTAAATGGCGGGCTATAGACCTAATGTAAACCTATGAGTTTAGACATCACATAACTTCTCATAACCACACGGAGGCTGCGGAAACATCTGGAGAGATCTGATAACAGATGTGCATCAAGGCGTGCATCTGTGAATAACATAAACACATTCTTTCCTAGTTTACTGTAAGTTTGTAAGGCGGAGTAAACTAATGCGGGTTGAAGTATTTAATTAATAGTTTAAATTATGTCATGCAATGGTTCAAAGTCAAATAAAAACTGAATTTAGTGCTACAATTACACTTATATTACTAGTAATCTTAACGTAAATTATGGAATGTTGTGGTTTCCCAGACTAATCATTGTATGAAATCCCAATAATAGTTAATTTGATTAATAATATTAAGTATTAGGTCCCTAAATTCAAAACAACGAAGTTGGCTACCAATTTCAATGTTTAAAATAACCTTACCATACCTTCACTTTTAAGCATATTTTTGTGTTATTTTCGCCAAAAAACGAAAGCTGTATTTTTTGTTCTTAAAGTAAAATAGATTTTGGGTGTTGATTGCCAAGGTTTTTTGCAATATCTCTTTTTGCAACTGAGTAAAAAATTAATAAATTTTACTGTTTATATCAAACGTTTATGAAAACAATACAACGGTTTTTGAAAATGTATTCAGAAATCAACATCCGCAAATGACAGTACTTCAAAACGATTTTTTTTAAATATTTATTTCACGAATTAATGGAAAAGAATACTTATTATGTAACATTGCCCTTATGGGAATTAGATTCAATATGGCGGACAGGGTATCCTCCCCTTAACACGTTCACTGCTAAGGACGCACATGCGAGCTTGACACTGAACACTATGAGAAGCGGCCGACGCACGGTGCATTGCATGTATTGGGAGTGTTTTCAATACACAATGCATTGCGTGACCAAAATTAAATAGGTAGATTCTGAAGTTTCATTTTACGCCATAAGCTAAACATTAAAAAAAAAATGAAACAGTCGTGGGACTGCCATCAGAAGTGAAAACTGTCACGAATATAAATCGTTGGTTATATTGGTTTAATCTGAAATTTGAGAATTATTTTTACCTTGACCCATTTAATATAAAATCTAAAAAATAACATAAAAATGATTGTCTATAGTCAAATAATATATTAAAAATTTAAAACATTAATGACTTTGCTGACTTTGGTATTTAATATACATATAACACAAATATCATATATATATATACATACATACTATATCTCGAGCGGTGACGGTCGCGAGTTTGATGCTTTTTCCTCTCCCAATAAGAAGTGCTATGTAGTATATTCGCGTTGCGTACATACATATATATATATATATATATAATACATACTATATCTCGAGTGGTAACGGTCGCGAATTCAATGCTTTTTCCCCAAGCAAAAAGTGCCCAACGCCGCTAAAGAAGTTTTCACTTCAAAAATTATTTGTCCCTTGCACTTAAAGATTGCAGTCACCAAAAAACGTTTCCAGCAGTAAATTTATGTTAACAATTATAATGTTTACATGAATTTAGAACGGACTTCATTTTCTATTGAAGAGAGTAATTCAATTTTGATGAATGGCCTGAGTTTTTTTGTTTGCTTCTCAACCTTTATTTTTGCCTAAAGGCAAGAGGTAAACAAGTAGGAATTGAAGGACAAGCACTCTCCTTCCTTAACAAACTTCTTCAATTGGAAAATAATGGAATCCATTCAAAGTTATTGCAAATCTTCTAAATATTATCTAAAAGTATTAAATTTACACATTTTTTATACGATCAACCCTTAATGCAATGGGTGACCAAAATGAAGAAGCAGAACTAAAATTCATTTCACCCTCACAATAACGTTTAAAATGATTGTAAATCGTCTAAATAAATATTTTATTTTTTAAATGACGGAAAATTTTGAATGATTTAGCTTAAGGGAGTTTCAAAGTTATTGTAGTAAATGAAAGAACAGAATTTACCAGCGCCTGTAGGCAAACATGAAAGATTTTTTTCGTTTCAAACGAAAGAACAAGTTACATAAAATTAATCTATATATATATTAAGCGGCTTCGACCTGACTGACTGACAAAGACTGAACGTAGTGCAAAAACTACTTAAGATAAAATTACGAAAATTTGAAGGTAATTCTTATATGGTCAAAGAAAGGCACTAAGAAAGGATTTGTTAAAATTTTGATGTGCGTAAAAATAGTGAAATTCGAGTATTACCATAGCAACCAACTTAGAAAATTTAGAACCAGTTTACTATTATTCACAATCAACAGCTTTCTTAGGTTAGGCTAACAAAATAAAAGCAAACACAAACAAAAGTCGACGAAAAAGGCTTACTTTATTATAATTCAAACATCTGTTGTTACGTATTATAAATACAATATCTGATTTGGATAAAAGCTTAACACAATTTTAGGGCTATACAGAACCAACACAAAATCTTGAAAGCATTTACATAACAGCTAACTTACCAAATTTAATTTCGGTTTGAACTTGGAATCGGATAATTTTGTTTTACAACCAACAGATTTTTAGGTTAGGTTAATTTCACCCTATTAAATAAAGAAATCCTGTCATTCACACAAAACAAAAACTCTAGCACTAAAACTCGCAGGGATCTAGATCACCGCCCAACCCCAACCAAGTGCGCCTGTCCTAATAAATCGTCATATCCGTGAAAATATCAAAGTATAAAATATAATCTGTTTGAATTAGCTTCGCCACGAGTCGCTGCGGGGGTTGGGAGCGAAGCGAGAAGAGTAGAGCATCCTAGTGTACTATACTTTAATTTGTTGTTTTTAAATAGTAATTACACTAGATAGAGAGACAGACATATTTATTCTTAGAAAATCTATATCTACGAGAGAGAGGCAGGGAGGAGGGAGGAGGGAGGAGGAAAATAGGTTTTCTATTAAAAAAAGATTTTCGGATAACTGTTTACTGAAAATTTAACTTGGTCTTTCTATACCATTTGGTAAAATGGTACTCACCAAACATGTAATCATAACACTTTATTTCCGATGAGAAGGTTAGGCTAAAACAAAAGCAGAAACTTGACTTACCGGTAAATCTAGAAGCGTCTGCACGGAGTGTTTGGCTGCACCTCTTCTCAGCTTGCACAGTTCCACAAAGTCGTCATCAACACTTGTCTTCTCTCGTAGTAACCTACACAAACAACACAATTGCATCAATTGAAGAAGTGATCAAACGTTGAAGCTTACAAAGGCATCAAATTTATAAATTTAATGAATAGCCTATATTTGAAAAATCAATCAAAAAAATAGTTGCGCAAAAATCATTGGACTTGATTTCTCTGCAATATGGAAATGACTACAACGAAATATTAAATCAAAAGCAAATTTAAATATATATATATTCTAGGGAAATTAGGTGTGACAGAATAATTTCGAAAGTATACTTTGTTTCTATTTCTTAATTTTATTTTATTCCGTCTCAAGCCTCTAGTATGGAATGTCAATAGGTAATCGAGTTTAGAGAGCCTTGATTATTCATGTGATCCCCGACAAAAAAACAAAAACAAAACAGTAATTTAGATATAATTTTTGCTTTAAAAATCAATAAACCCAAGGTAAAGGTCTATGCTACTAACTGTTTGATTGTGGGCATTTTAAATTCAAATAAACAAGTTAGAAATCGGTAGTAACTAGCGATTGTAAAAAACGTTGGGTGACTCTTTCACATTCGCTAAAGAAACATTACGATTTTAGCGATTAACTTGAAAGTGGCTGTTATGATGTAGGGTTTTCAGCATGGACAAGAAAATGAAAAATCTTAGGAAAATACTTGCAGACGGTGTGATAACCTAACCATGAAATCATGATTTTATTAAAAGTGGATAGTTTCAGAAATACGCAATAAAAATTAACGAGACAAATAAGATTGAATTTCTCAGAATTGTATTAATCGAGTTTTATCTATCAAAACAACAACAACAACAACAACAACAACATTTACAAAAACTAAAGTAAATGTGTGCTGTCGTGGGACCCCCGTCAAGAACGAAGTTCATCACGCCTTTTCTTCAATCCTTTTACTAGCCAACGGTAACATACACACATAATTTTAATGTTTCAATTGCCGTTTATTATTCGATTGTTTTTTATACAAATATTTAATGTTTCCATACGTTTAAGGCTAAACATCCCAGGATTAGTTCCAAATTCTGCCACCACGGCGCAGCACCAAAATTGAGCCATTTTGTATTGGTGTTTATTGGTGGAATTTTCGTCCGATGTTCATTTGCAAAACTGATTTGTGAACGGAATAAGATTAGAATTCACGCCAATGAAGCTAAATTTTAATTAAGTTGC
>JAGFPH010004414.1:0-19717 GCA_018207615.1 Philaenus spumarius | reverse complement strand
AACCAATGTTTGAATTGAATTAAAATATAGTTAGCATTTTTCGTTGAATTTTGTTTGTGTTTGTTTTTAGTTTGTCAATGTAACATCAAAAAGGTAATACTACATTTGATACTGATTTGATCCAAATCAGTTGTTGATCAAAATCAGCTATTTAAACTTTTCATACGAACAGCTGTTTTTGTGTCCTTGATAAAATCAAAAGAAATATTTCTTCTTCTTCCTTAAGATTGACCTTTCATAAGATTAACATTGAAACTTTGAGGGCCACTGGGGCGTAGCCCTAATGTCCTAGGACTTCGGTAAATGCTTGATGACATATCTACAGGTAATAAGACACATTTTAAAACAAAAATCATCAAAATCGGTCCATTAGGAGAGGCTGGGCGATTGGAAATAGGTTTTGACCAAATTCTTTTAATATATATAGATAGATTTACTACAGTCTTTAGATATTCATTGAAAAAGTGTTTGTTTTTTAACCAGGCGAAACTCGTAACAGGGGTTGTAGTTCATTTACAAACGAACTGAACAAACATTCAAAAAGGTTGAATAACGTCCAAACTAAATTTCCTCCGATTTAAAAATTTATAACTTCAATATATTAAACCAATTCTCTACATCCTGCATGAGGAACTTAACAGTCCTGTTAAAGCGCTTACTTTGTGTTAATATTCCCAAGAAGCGCTGTGTTTCAAGGAATGTAAAACAAATGAGTAGACAACGCCTCTACATGGAGATGTTTTAAAAAAACCGACGCCAGCAAACACGAGTCGTGCTTGCAACTAATTGAATTTTTAAACGTGTGCTGTTAAATTACAACGTTGTTGCAATGTACAAATAAACAATTAATACACCCAATCTGTGTGTGAGGTCTTAATTGAATTTATATTCAAAACACAAGGCACGAAGCCGGCTGACAATGGGACTTGGCTTAAGCTCTGAACGGCTTACGTCTGTCTAGACTATAAACACGTGTTACACAACCAGTAGCTTTGTCATAACATTGATGAGACGGAGGCTGTTTGGTACCCGCGCTCGTCAATCTGTTAGGAGAAAGTGATACATTCGAAATTTATGACTATTGAAATAGATTTGAAGTTTGGACAGCTCGTAAGTTATGTACGGTAGTTGTAAGTTTTAAACGAGTGTTCTGTCACAACTACATGTAACGCTTTGAACTTATATAACAATACATGACTGATGTACTGACATTAAAATAGGTAATTTGTTTAGTCAAGGTCCTTAATGTTAAAAGGGTTTGGAGTCAGAGCGTGTAAACGACGGACCCAGGCCATGACGGTATATTCCGAAGTAATGTACGAGACTTTGCGTGAGGTACTGAGGCACAGGAAGCATAGAAAAATACAGAAGCGAATACAGAGTCAATTACTTCTACCCATGTCGCACTGTCTCTACCAACGCTGGGGATGCATTTCCTGGGACCCTCCTATTGATCTACTATTGGAAGAAAAGATGGGAGTAGAAAGGAAGCCATAAATAAATGGCAAAAAAGATGGAACAAGAAATACTAGACTGGTTCCTGGAGGAAAACGTAAATCCCTGATGTAAGAGAGTGGATTGGTCGTGGACATGGCGAAGAGGTCTATTTGATCAGGATGAGTTATGGCTGTTTTTGTAACTATGCATACAAGTTGACAATCTGGTATGTAAACACTGTGATGATATTGACAGCTGAATACACACTATTTCACTTTAGTAGATAGAGTATAAAGTGAGGAACCAAACAAAAAAGGCGGGATGCACTTGGAAGGAATGAAATCACAACATGGATATTAAAGAGAAGCGAAGAAAAGTGACTAATATTATCAAGAACATCATGGTGCAGGATCACGCTGGAGAAAGAAAAGAGCAGTGACAAAGGTGAAGAAACAAATTACTTAGAAAATGATTAAATAATGTAAACGTAATAACAGTCCAATCAGAAAAAGAAGACATCCAGACGGTATCCTGAAGTATGTTTATCCCAGTGTAGTGTTGAAGGTGGTTTTAATGTCGCGAGCTCCACACATCTGGTGATGGCGTTCCCTGGAGTTGGCTGGGTTACCACTTTCGTTTCGTAAAGAAAAAACCAATAAAGTTATCGAACAAAATTTTCAAATGAAAGCAAAGTCAGTGAAGATATACCTTTAGTTTGTATATATTACGGTATCATTAAAATTAGAGCATATAGCCAAGTAATATTCTAAAATGTTTTCTCGACAACGAAGTCAAGGTTCCACAAAATGTTTTGCGCGAATATATAATTTCCTATGGCCTGGATGACGAATGTGGTACGATTCCCAGAAGAAAAAAGAAAACCGTCATTCTACAAGTGAACGTCTACACCAGCCACAAATTTATGTTAGACCTGCTATACCATTAACAGTTTGCATTGACGTAGGGCTGATTGAACCTTTCGCTAACATAAGCGGGTCAATCAGCCCAAAGCTCAACTAGCCCAAACTATTATATTTAATTCATTTCTTTGGGCTAGTTGATCTTCTGCCGATTTTAGACTGATTGAATTTTGGGCCAGTTGAACCCATCTCGTAACAGGTAGCCATTACGAGAAGGTTTAGTAACCAAATCCCCAAAACTCTAGGTACAGAAAACAATAATTTGATTCGTAAATAAAATACTTTGCCTCTTGTATATTTTTTTGTTAAGTTACCGGTTTTAGAGTGTATACATTATTATTGCAAAATTGTATACCATTTTGGAACTGTATAAAATAAAAATTTGAGTTTTTACACTTTTAAAATGTTACATTGTATGCGTAAATTTGATCTTAATTTGTTATCTCCTTCTAGCGTTTTCAGAACTACGTTAAAAAACAGTTTCAGTATTTTGGTTACTCGTAGGCCATACTGTGTATGTTCTACTAGAAATATTTACCGTATACACACAAGGCTTGCTAACTTTTTTTATCTTCACAATGATTGACTGAAACCCCGAACCACAAATAGAAGGAATAAAAAACAATAAAAAAACAATTTAATGAAAATTTATGTTTATTGCACTACCCTTGTGCCGTTATTTAAATAGCGCGCCACTAATTGAAGCAAAAAACACACTGATTATCCTGAAAGTAAAATCTCTGCTTGATAAACTGAACGCCCGCGGCACCTAGCGGATAGAGAACGTAACTCAGAAACAGCTGATTACCAAGCCTGCATGAAGCAGCGTCTAGCGCATGCGTAGATAAAGACAAGTAATGCAACTTCCCTTAGTCGATCTCCCTTTGTTAATCAACCTTGAACTGTAGAGACCTTCGTTCAGCCACCGACATAAAAGGACTTGAAAACCTCATGGCGACGTGAACTTTTGCAAAATGCGAAGTGATACGTAAATTAGTAAATTTTAAATCTAAAATAGTCTTTCGAGAGTGCGATAAATAAATGAAAAAGACCAGTTACGTCGCGAAGGTCATTCGCGAACGCCGAGCTTCGTTTCTTTAGTTAAACATGTGAATACGTTTAAACTCTGACATCGATTATTGCCAGGTAACCATTTAAACCATTTCTTAATTATTTTTACCATCTGAGTTGCTATATTAATTTGTAATGTTGTAAATTTTAACTATAATTATATATCTGCAGTTACAGAATAATTTTGTTAATCCGTAAGTAAATTTAACCTATACAGCCATTTCTTTAACCAAAGATACAGCCTATCTTCAGCAAATTTCAGTTTAAAATATAGTAGCCTTTTGTGCTAAATAAAGGAGAAACATGTTTGTAAAGCCATAGTCTCTGTTCAGATTTTACTGTTATAAATTTTATAAAACAATATGTTACCATACAGTTTCTTGAACGAACAAACATTCAGTTTCTTGCACAATATTACAATTCTGTTTTGCACATGCTTTTTTTTGCACTTAACCTTTTGGTTCTGAAACTAAAATTATGTTGTATTTTGTTTCATAGTTTACAACTGGTTCAACAATGAGTCACAAAATTGAATAGACTTAACTTTTTGAAAATTTGTGCCTTCATAAGAACTATGAGTGTAAAAATCCAAATTGTGAAACATCAGTGAATATTAATGGATAATATATATATTTAAAAAATAGTAATTACATGTTTAAATATTAGAATTAATGAAGGCTGTCTTATGACAAAAGAAAAATACAAAAATAATTTAATAAAGGCTGTATGTAAATTTTGTTTAATTAAATAACTTGGAAGGGACCGCTAGCAAATTTTGGAACTACAACTCCCAGGGATTTCATTTTTAAAATCTAAAAGTTTTTTAAATTTATTATATGAGAGACGTCTTACTAAATTATTAAACGCCACTATTTTTATTATTTAATTTCACTTAGTATTAAGGTTGGCCAACAAAACAACAGTTATTAATAAATTTATGGTACTATATGTTTAATTTTGTAATTTTGTAAAAAGGTAATAAATTGTAATAAATGTTGTATTATAAATGGGGAGGGTTTTTCTAATTTTACTTTAGGGGAGAGATCTTTTAAATATAATCAAAATCAATATTGTAAATGTAAACATTTCTTAAATTTTCTTTTAATTATAACTAAGGGCATATAAATTTGTATCTTTTACTTAAGGGCATGTACATTTTTTTGAATATCAGTTTACGGTTAAAGTAATAAACAAACTGTTTGTTATTCGAATTGTATTTATTGTATTACCTGTAAATAGCTAACTCAGGTGCTCAATATCAACTTTAAATAAGGTAAGGTTACAGATCTATTGCTGTACTTGGTAAATCTTCATTTCTTGTAGGATTGTATGTACCATCTTTGTCTTAGCCCAGCACGCATTCCAAATTGTCATCATAAATTCTTTAAAGGTGGTACACCCTTATGAACATTTCAATGACTTAGTCATCATCATAGTCATCATCAAGGGCTTTAAGAATAAAGCCCTCTGAGGATGACTATGCCATTGAAATGTGCGGGTAGTACATTAAACATAACTTTTCATTAAATTGTTTTGTTATTGTTTTTGTTCCTTCTATTTGTGGTTCGGGGTTTCATTCAATCATTGTGAATTTGTCTCCACAGTGCTCTTTAACCTTTGTAATTGTTAGCGAATTTCCATTGGAAAAATGAGCTAATGCCGTGGCCCTTATGGTAAGACCCAAGGTCGGAAGTAGCAAATGAGCACCGATCATGGTCCCCAGAACACGTTTTGGGGTGTCTTTAAAAATCATATATATATATATATATATATATGTATATTCGCACTCTAGCGGCCGCATTTTAAGTCCGATTTGGTTCAAATTTGGTACACATGTTGGTTGCCTAAGTCGCTCGGACGAGTTCGTTAGCCAAAAAAAAAACCAACAATTGGAAGCACGTTTTTTGACCGAAAGTAAATATTTTTTGAGATTTTTCCTTTTAGAATCGATTTTTTAATAGTTTTTTCTACAAATATAAATGTAGGATGTTATTCTGCACATTTTGTTTTTTACGCGACCTTATAGTTCCCTTGGTTCCTCCAAAATCGATCAAAACGTAAAATACCGTAAAAGTACCCAGTTCAAAGCCATGTTGTGGAGTTTACCGTGGGGTTGGCGTGCGAAGCACGCAATGCATCGTGTATTGCAGATACTCCCAATACGGGGGTTGGCGTGAGAAGCACGCAATGCTTTGCGTGTTGAAGATACTCCCAATATTCGGAATGGGGTGCGAACCATTTTGCAGGTATTCAGCACCGTCGTGAATAGACCTATTTCCCAAATTGTTGGTTGAAGCCCTAAAACATAGGCCTATAAACTTATTTTTGGAAGTTTTTCTCAACTCCCGTCAGTGGTTCAGCTGCGTCGTCGAATTATTAATCTTGTAATAAATACACCAATATTAATAGCACGTTATAAATAGTCTTATGAGGAGCCTTGATGAGGAGTTTAGCGTAAGTAGCTCTTGAAATTCCCCGAAAACTCCCTAACCATTTGAATAACGAGACCAATGGTTAATTTGGCATGCTTTTTTTTAGAACGCCTTAAAAACAAAGGTGTATCCAAAAACCCAGCTAACTGGGGAAATTTAAGAAAATCATAAGCAATTTTAATAATACATACTTTTCTTTTATAAAAGAGATGATAAAATGTTTAAACATAATTTAAATTTGCCATTATTTTGTATTGTATAATTTCAATGCATTAATAAATAACATTTATCTATCAAGTAAACTAATTAGTTTTACTTTACTAATATTAAAAGCTAAAACATAAAAGATGAATCCATAACAGTTTAAAACCTCTTTTATTCTTTATTTCGAAGGGATGTTGGTTACAATCATACTGTCAGTTATTTAAGGTAGTAAACATACCTCAATGCCTATATAATATCTAACCATGTTTTCCTGTAACCGATGGTTAGTACAATTTAACTAAAAACTCATTTATAAAATCAGAACAACGAATGCTTTAGATCACAAGCGAAATAAACGGTACCAGGAACTGGCACATACTTTCTCCAAACATATTTAAATTATTAAACAAATTCACTGTAATTTCATAATTTGTAGGAGGGGTAGGAGAGGTGACATTAAAGTATTAACTAATAAATATTATTATTATTATCTAGAGAGAAAACTATTCGATCGATTTCGAACAAATTTGCACCAAACGCGTCTATTAGACCTTTATAGATGCACGAAAAAACGTTTTGAAATTTTTTGAAAAACAAACCCCTTTTTGGCCAAAAAACCCCAAAAATCAGCTACTATTATTAGCTAAACGAGAATTTTTAGAAAGATGCGGTTGTTTTACATATGATAGGGTACATTAAGGGCTACAAATAAGCCAATTTTTTTCAAAATCGTTAAAGCCGTTTTTGAGAAATTTTTATTTTTCTCGTTTTTTTTTTATGGGGGGGGGGGGGTAAAATTATTTAAAAATCAAAAATTTGAAAAACGCCTAGAGATATTCCAGAACTACTCCTAGACCGTTGGTATGGTCTCCGGCTCTGTACACATCCTAACAGACACACGGACAGACATCACAAAAAAAACACTTTTTGGGGTTCAGGGAGCACCAAAACAGAAAATTCCACTAAAAATTCAAATTCGAAAATTTGGACGAAAACAATACTTTCTCCATATACTACGTATAGGGGGGAGAAAGTAAAAACAATATTTTATCCTTTTATAGTATACAAAATTACATTGTGCGGCTTGTCATAGAAATAGGACAAATAAGACACGAAAACAAGCAGAGAGAAAACTTAACAAAAACCATACCTCTGCGTAGAGGACAACTAACCATAATTATCTCCTAGAACTAATCGCATTAATAGAATAAATTAAAAATCACTTAGTTACGCCCAAAAAACTGAAACTTATGAAATGATAAAACATCACTGTAGAAAATAGAATAAATTAAAGATCACTTAGTTACACAGATTAAGTCGTCAATTACTTTATAGTTCATCAGCCAACTCTTGAAAGTAGCTAAATGTTATGTATTTCAAGGTATGTATGTCAAGTTAATCTGCACAAAGCAGATATTATTTTCTGTATTCCCACTTTTTATTTGCACTTTAATAAATAATCAATTCGGTCACCTATTTAAAATCTACCGTTTGATTTGCAGACAAAATAAACTCTCTCCCTCCCTGCCTTTGACTGTAATAGCATTAGTTCCACCTTTTCATTCCTTTTACTTTCTCACTATACTAATAGAAAGTATAGAGAAAGTATATAGTGATCGCAAAAAATATCAATGTTGAGATTTTTGTGGAAATGTCCGTTTTGGTACCCAATGAGTCCAAAAAAAGTGGTTTTTACAAAATGTCTGTTTGTATGTATGTATACAAAGCTAGAGAGAAAACTATTCGATCGATTTCGAACAAATTTGTACTAAACATGTCAATTAGGCCTATATAGATGCACGGAAAAGGGTTTTGAAAAGTTTTGAAAAACAACACCCTTTTTGGTCAAAAACCCCCAAAAAAATCAGTTATTACTTTTTTTTTTATAAAAAAACTGCTCTAACGATTTTGATCAAATTTGGCTTATTTGTAGCCCTTAATGTACCCTACATATGCAGAAAAACGCATCTTTCTAAAAATTCTCGTTTAGCTAATAATAATAATAATAACTGATTTTTGAGGGTTTTTTTTATCAAAAAGGTTGTTGTTTTTCAAAACCTTTTTTCGTGCATCTATACAGGTCTACTAGACGTGTTTCTTAATATCACCTCTCCTACCAATCCTACAATTATGAAGTCACAAACTTGTTTAAATTTAAATAAGTTTGTGAGAAAGTATGTGCCAGTTCCTGGTACCGTTTATTTCGAAGTATAAATGTATTTTTTATTTCATATTTTCACTCAGTAAACATGAGTTATACATATACAAAGTTATTTATAAGACGATTTCTAAAATCTAAACGAGACAGAGCCAGAAGGCAAACTAACCGGGAGACCACACGACTCTACGAGGTACTAACATTATACATGTATGTCTCACGGATTGTATATCTGTTGTCTAGGCAGGAATGAGCACACCATTGCACCAGTGTCTAACAAGCCACATAAATAATCCTAGGCTGGAGTAGAGGCTAATTATTAGAAACATACTTTATGGCTAACATAGGTCTCGACCATGATGTCATCTCGCATCATAAACCACCGTCGCTAAGTAAATGATACTTTATTTAAATTAATTGGATGTGAGGCCCTTTGGCATCTCTACTGAGCTCATTCCTAATAGATAAAGCGGTTTAACGAATTTAGAACGTCTTTGGATGCTTCTGGGTTTGTGTTCTGTACCAAAATAAATTCATTTTTAAGTTTAAATTAAACTAACGTTTATAAAATGTGTCGTTTATCGTATAAAGCACTGTTCCAAATAAATAAATTATAAGAAAATTTTACAAGTAACCAGATTTACGCGATAAAACTTCATACATTAAACACAATGATTCTGAGTTGATATCATTTTTAGATACGATGTTTCCAAATTAAAACTTTACTGAAAAGTATGAAAAACAGAATTTTAAATGACAGCAAAATTTACTTAAGGGTCGGCTCTAGTAAAACAGAAAGCAACGGTAGGTTACGCGGACATTGCTCATCCTAAATCCATTTAAAACCCGCAATTGTTCAAATAGCGTTTTAAAAAAAATACCAAACTCTTGGGGACGAAATTCTTCATGCGAATGACTTGGTAGTTTTTCGCTATAATTAATAGTGACAACATAAAAAATATTAAAGCCAATATTAAATTGTTAATAAATAATAAACAAAATGTGTTTCTTAGTTTTGGAAAAGAAATTTGCATGCATATTGGTCATAGTTTTAAAATGACATATCGTTCATAATTATCCGATCAAAAATAAAGGAAATATTTGGATTTTAATTTAACATTGGTCTTATGGAGTGTCAGCCAACATGGCCGACAGCTAGAGCCGACCCTTAAGTTCCTATTTGAATAAATAAATTTGAACCAAAATCTGAATTTCGTTTTTGACTCAAGCATTTATTTTGTAGTTTATTTATTCTACTTTAATTTGAGATAAGTTTTAATATAAAAGAAATATATTCAAGTTCTAGGCCATTAATTGTTTAGAATGCTGATACAAACTATCTGCAGCTAATACCTAGCCGTGCAAAACATTGATTAGATCCTTCTTCTAATTAATTAAGGATGAACTCTATTAATTAATTAACTTTTTGATCTTAAGTTCTTATAGGGTCAAATCCAAGAAACTCATCTCCTCCCAGAGTTAACGACCTTTCAGTCAGATTGTATAGAACATCGCCAATAGCATTCACTGAGGGTGGTGCCCGTCATCAATAAACTGTTTCAAATAGATTGCTTAAATGATAAATAGTGTTTTCAGCGTGGGAATCGTACAAAGTCTTTGCTCTATACGTTAACTGTCGGAATACTTCGTAGATAGTACGCAGATAATATGTTCCAAAACGCTGAATTAACAATAGGTATGTGGTTTAATAGATGGAGTGACAGTTCAACAGTATCAGCCACTATACAGTTTTCAGCTGTGGTGTCAGTTGTGGCGAAAAATTGTCAAAACATGCAAATCTCTTCAACTAGAGGATTGCCGATGATGAAGACACTACATTCCTATATTGAACGAATGGCAAGGCGATCCTGTACCTGCTGATCAACTTGAAGATTCCTCTGATGAACCTTCTTCAAAAAAACATTTCTCGAAGCCCGGGCCGTTGAAATAATTTAAATTACAATGATACACATTGCTGTTATATACGTACAAACAGCTTTTAGATTTTATATTACTAGTGGACCGGGCAATGCTTCGCTTTGCTTGATTTACCTAACCTAAAATTATATTCAGTTTTTGATCCAAATCAGTTGTTGCTCAAAACCAGCTGTTGATCAAAATCAGCTGTTTTAAGCTTTTCATACGAACAGCTGTTTTTTGTGCCCCTGATAAAATTAAAAGAAATCCTTCTTCTTCTTCCTTAAGATTGACCTTCCATAAGATTAACATTGAAACTTTGAGGGCCACTGGGGCGAAGCCCTTAATATACATTGAGCTCATTTTAAGGGAAGCACAACTTCAGAGTGAGCTCTGTAAAATGACACCAAAAACATCAAAATCGGTTAAAAACTCTAGGAGGAGTTCTACTCACAAAATAACCCCTAGCAAATTAATTATGTATATATAGATATTGTTTTAATAGGCTAAATCAAGATTGTAGTTATACTACATAAACTGGTTTCATGGATTTTTACCAAATTCCATTTTTCGAGGTTTTCTGTTATATGCCTTTATTAGTGAAGCATTGTGCCTACAATTGCCCGTCAGAGCTAAAGTTGAAGCTAAATAAATAAGCTACACTAAAGTCCGCTTCCTATAAGTTTTCTCGTGGGAGAAGTATTTTTGACAATATTTAACAAAATAAGAGATAGAAACTGAACGTTTTCATTTTTTTGGTAAAATACCCAATCTTTGAAAATACTGAACTACAGAGTTCGTTCGATTTGTAGTATACGTAATCCAGTTTAAAAAGGTAAGTAAAGTATAACATTTTCAACCAGACGCATATACACGACCAGAGAGGACACTATTGGTCCGATTTTCATGAAATTTGGTATGTAGGCACTAAACCCTAATATCTCCAGGCGTTTTTTAATTTTTTGGAATTTTTAATTTTTAAGGGTAATTTACCCCTAAAAACCCATAAAAAACGACAAAAATGCAAATTTCTCAAAAACGGCTCTAACGATTTTGATCAAATTTTCAGTATTTATAGTGCTTAAGATGCCAAACAAAATGACACCACCCGCTTTTATCAAAACTTCGGCGTTTTATAATTATGGGGAAATGTTTAAAAATAAACAAGTTTGTGTTGTCAATCTAGCATCGCGGCGGCGGCCGCACGGGGTAGCACCATGGTAGCGAGCACGGCCAGTTATTCAAAGATCGCGCGATCGAATCCCGCCTTGGACAATAATTTTTTTATACGATTGACGCAGGTAGAATATTATTTTTTTGTTTTGTTCTAAAAAGTAGTAAATAAAATGATTAAAAACAATATTATTTTGACTACAGTAAGTTGGGAGAAAGTTTATGTCAGTTAACTGATACCGTTTATTTACTATTGGCTAAGCTACAAACAATACATTAAAAAAGTAGAACTACATGACCTTTTGCAAGGTCTGTGCATATTTTGTTTGATTAGTGTTATTTCCTTACTTTTCCTTTGATACTGTACCTTAATTAATTAATTAAAATATTAATTTGAAATTTAACTGAAAATTAAAATATCCTTTCGGCTGGGCTTACGGGCTAAGGTAGATTTATACTTAGCGAAGCAATAAAAAAAAAGTATTTACTCCTTGCACTAAAAACTGCAGTTATCAAAAACGAAATTCAGAAAAACATTTTATTATTGTTTATTTTCGCCATGTACCGACTATTGTTTTTTAAGTACATAGTCAAATTGCAGCGTCCAACGACGGCAGTTTCGGCTATTCAGCCATTATCATGGGCTCAGGTGTTTACCAAATATCATGTGCTGATTGCCCCATGAAATACATTTTTCAAACAGGGCGATCGTTTCAAAAGAGATTCAGAGAGCACCTTCCCCGCGCAATACAATCTCCGAAAATAGAATCAAAGTTTGCCGAGCATATAATAGAAACTAAACATAATTATGACGTCATCGATAAATGTTTAACCGTATTACATAAATGTAACAAAGGTAAACTCACGAATGCCTTAGAACAGTATGAGATTTATACTTTAAACCAAACCTATCAACAAAAACTACCGAAAGTTTTGTTTGCACGTTTTACCCCTTAGATCGCGTCTGAGAAAACAATGTCAAATAGGAAAGTTGTAAAGAATTAAGTTTCAAATCGCTAAAGTGGTAACAGATTTTCCTAAAACCTACCGTTGAAGAACTACAGCAGTTTAAAAAGTCGGTAAACCAAAAAGATTAAGAAAATTGTACACTTCTCCAAAAACGTATAACACCAAAACTATGCAACCTACAGAATCGGCTCAGTAGTAATTTGAAAGAACTCGGCGAGTTGAATGCATTGAGTACCTCAAATTGAATATGGGTGCTACCAGTATGAAAAGAGGACGAAGTAGTCGTCTTCGGTCACTAACGGCATCACAACTTTTGAAGGAATGGACTTTTTCGAATGTGGATTTCTCCTAAACCTTCACGAAGAAATGCTGCTTCTAATGGCACCAACTCTAGCTTTATTCGTTCGCCCTTTCTCAGTTGGTGCCGACACGACAGACAGACTCGATTTTATTTAAACGTAGGCGTATATATTTGCGTATTCCTTTTCCATGCTATACTAAATATCATTTTGGTGCATGGCACGAAATAGAAAAAGCGTAAATAATAAATCTGTTTAAATGGCTCAACCAGTTCATCTGATTGAAAATCACTTAGCGGCACATTAAAATAAATACAAGCGAAAAACAAATAGTATTTTAAACAGCCTTGTTTATTTTAGGATGATTCTATTTTGCCCTTAAAAACACCACTCCGTTTGCTTTTATCTCCTCAGGAGCAAAAACTTAAATCGCGTGAATTTTCACAACTTAATTCGAATATGTTTTCTAAATCGAGCACAGTTCTGAATCCGACTTCATTTCCTTCGCTATTAAGGGTCGGCTCTAGTAAAACAGAAAGCACCTGCGACTCCAGCGTAGCGGCGGTAGGTTACGCGGACATTGCTAATCCTAAATCCATTTAAAACCCGCAATTGTTCAAATAGCGTTTTAAAAAAATACCAAACTGTTGGGGACGAAATTCTTCATGCGAATGGCTTGGTAGTTTTTCGCTATAGGCCCTCATTAATAGTGACAACATAAAAAAATATTAAAAATCAATGTTTTAAATTGTTAATAAATATTAAACAAAATATTTTTCTTAATTTTTTAAAAGCCATTTGCATGCATATTGACCATAGCTTTAAAATGACATATCGTTTATAATTTTCCGATCAAAAATAAAGGAAACATTTGGATTTTAATATAACATTGGTCTTATGGAGTGTCAGCCAACAATAAATAATAAATAGATCTTGCATCCATACGGCAGCAGTGTGGCGAAAATTAGGTTGTCGGGAAAATAGTGCATGATCGCGCCGCGAGGTAGCGCTAGGGAGAAATCATTGGTAGCGTTGGTGTTTCACACAGCTTCCGTCGTTTCCCCAATAGATAGCGCTACTATCGTCGAATTTCCAGTGGAACGAAATATTGCATTGGAACGGAGTTCTATTAGGTTATCCAAATACAATGCTATAATGAATGAAGTTTGTGTCTTTCTTGGTACATGATTCTACGACTATTCTATAAAATTAATAATGTTCAGAAATGAAATGAAAGTCTTATATTGTTTTATTCGTATAAGTTTATAAATATTCATAGTAATGTAGTATTATATTACTTAGTAGTATTGCATATTATGTTGACAGATTGATACGTTTTAATTATTATTGTTGGACAGGAATACTTGGCAAGCAGTTTCTGTTTTATTTCTTATAGACGGGTTTCATTATTTTGCAGTTTCGATGACGTGAATATAACGTCTGTATAGCATTTTACGTAACTCAGCATTAATTGTTCTTCCGTAATCCCCGGGATTTAAAGGTAATCAAGTGAGAAAATTCAATGTTAAACGGATGTAGCATCTAGAACTTAAATAATTCGACCACGCAGCTGAACCGCTGACGTGAGTTGAGCAAATTTCCAAAATTAAGTTTATAGGCATATGTTTTAGGGTTTCAACCAACAATTAGGGAAATAGGTCTATTCACGACGGTGCTGAATAGCTGCAAAATGGTTCGCACGCCATTCCGCATATTGGGATTATCTTCAATACACAATGCATTACGTGCTTCGCACGCCAACCCCCGTACTAGGGGTATCTTCGATACACAATGCATTGCATGCTTCGCACAAAATCCCCGCGGTAGAATCCACCATACTTCTATGGTATGTTATATTTTGATCGATTTTGGGAACCAAGCTAGCTATAAGGTCGCGTAAAAAAACAAAATGTGCAGAATAACAGCCTACATTTATATTTGTAGATAAAACTAAACAAAAAAATAATTCTCGTAGAAAAAACTCAAAAAATTGTTATTTCCGGTCAAAAACCGTGCTTCCGGTTGTTGGATTTTTTTGCTCTCAAAATTTTTTTACTTCCGGTCAAAAACGTGCTTCCGGTTGTTGGATTTTTTTGGCTAACGAACTCGTCCGAGCACCAACATGTGTACCAAATTGGAACGAAATCGGACTTAAATGCGGCCACTAGAGTGGGGACACATATATACATACATATATATGATTTTCGATGACACCCCAAAACGTGTTCTGAGGACCATGATCGATGCTCATTTGCTACTCCTGACCTTGTGTTGGATTCACATATAAAGCCAAGTTAATTATCTATACTTAGTACAGTAGTAATAAACTTAAAATAATTACCCTCAGAATTAACCATTTCCTCGTACAATAAAGAGTGAGTACAAATTTGAAAATGTATACATCAAGTACATCATTTGATCAAGTTCCAAGCAACCGTTAAAAAAACTTTTGCAAAAAAGTAGGATAATTCGATCGTGAGCCCTAGATTCCCGTCTAACTACAGTTTCATTCCGGTAAGTTCTTTCTGTTTGTTTGTCCGAAGACACACTCGTAGGTCACTAAACGAAGAACCGACTAGCATTCAGCTCAGTACGTGGACTAGGTCATCCGTCAGACAGAGGCGTGGACGCAGAGTCATAACTTAAAACAAGAAAGGAAAGCAAAGCTGTTTGTCTAGAATCGTATCGGCGATTCAAAGATTGAGGTTAGAAGGAAAAAGTGGACTGCACATACTCACGACCCTTGCCTTCAATCGAATGCGTAGACTGAAAGCGAAGGTTGCTTATCGATGAGGAACGCAACCGCGTCACGTACAGGCAAAGTATTTCTATTACATGCAAATATTTCTCTACTGTTAAAGTCAAAAGCACACTCTTTCTTTTAAATACAAATTTTAGAAAGTTCTGTCACTTGTTTAAAAAATTTGTCGTTGTTTATCGGTATTAGTGAGTGATTTACTTAGTAGTACTGAAATGTTTAAGATATTACAAAATATGTTTTAGAATTGATTCAACAACTAGCCTATTAACATTCATTCCTTTGTCCGTCTTCATTATCGTTAAGTTTTTCATGCTCTGTTTTTTATGCTGCCGTATTTGAGTAAAATAACGCCATGTTTGTCGACTTTCGGCAATACAAATACTATAAATACTGTAATTATTATACTATTACATTATACAATTACAAATACTATAATACCATTAAATGGCATAGCTTTTAATGTAACTAAGAACTATTAAAGGTGTTTTTAATTACTCAACATTTACCGATTTACTTCAAATTTGGTATTAAAATAAACAGACGATCGTGATACACAACGTTATGTGATTTATTTTTATATTTTCTTGTTATAAAAAAAGTTTGCATAACGCTACTATAAAAAATTAAAATTCAGGTAGAAGTGGAGCGGAAACCAGTCGACCATGCTGACCCTCGGTAGGCTTCAACTTCCGCCTCACTCTGAGTTGAATTTTACTATAAATATACAGGGTGTTTGAAAAGTCTGGGATCAGCTTAAGATCTCAAAATGTACGAGTCTTATGGGATAGAAATAAAAGCAGTTATTCACAACCATAAAAGAACCACTTTTTGGTGAGTTTGAAATTTTTGACCCCCATTTTGGATCTGCCATCTTGGCATGAACTTCATTTTTTAAAATGGGATATCTGATACACCATTTCAATGTAAAATTTCAAGAGACAACCAACGATGAAATTTGCACATCCATATCTTTAACCGATTCAAAATGGCGGCCAAAAACAACGAAATCGTGTTTTATAATTTTGCCCCACTTTGCAGTACTATTTTTTACTCAAATATTAATTCTTCTTCTTTTTGGATTCAGAATTAAATAAGCTTTCAAACGATATGCCACACAACGATATTTGGGAGTATTTAAAAAAAAATAGTTACAGCCATTTTGATTTTTTCAAAATTGATTTCCAGTGGTTGAATTTAATACAGTTGTGTAGCATATCGTTTGAAAGCTTATTTAATTCTGAATCCAAAAAGAAGAATAATTAATATTTTAATAAAAAATAGTACAGCAAAATCGGAAAACACGATTTCATTGTTTTTGGCCGCCATTTTTAATTGGTTAAATATATGGATGTGCAAATTTCACCGTTGGTTTTCTCTTGAAATTCCACATCGAAATGATGTATCACATGACCACCTTCCCATTTAAAAAATTACGTTCATTCCAAGATGGCGGATCCAAGATGGCGAACAAAATTTCAGACTCACCAAAAAGTGGTTCTTTTATGGTTGTGAATGATCATATTCTTTTATTTCTCTTCTACCTCATAAGGCTCGTACATTTTGAGATATTAAGCTGTTCCCAGACTTTTCAAACACCCTGTATATTTGGGTTTGTCCTAACTGACTGACATAGAATCAACGTAGAACAAAAACGTTTTAAGATTAAAATACAAAAATTTAAAGGTATGTACTTTGGGGTCAAAGACGCATTCTAAGAAAGGATATTGAAACATTTTGATTTTAAATCGTAAAAATGGTGAAAATACGTGGTGAAAAACTCGTAGCCCTATAACAGATAAAACAGCTGATTCGGATCGAAAACCTAGCAACTCACGTTTGTTGAATGCATGTACATTCATTACTATAAAAACCAATTTAGCAAATGTAGAATCAGTTTATTATTATTCACAACCAACAGCGTTTTCAGGATAGGTTAAAACAATAAAATCAATCACAAACAAAACTCTACGGAAAATACTTACTGTATAGAATTCAAACATCTGTTGTTACGTATTATAAATAAAACAGCTGATTTCAAAAGCTTAACACAATTTTAGGTTAGGCCTATAATACCAACACATTTCTTGAAAGCGTTCACATTTCATAGCAACCTACTTGGCAAATCTAGAATCGGTTATTTTGAAGTGATAACTTCTATTGGCCCGTTGGGCACTTTCGCTTGACCATGTTTCTGAAATCTCGCGTCACGCAAACTTTTTGCGTAGACACAAGTTTGAGCGTAAAGAGGGAATAGGCGATACATAGTATATATAGACAAGTAAGCGCGTGGAGAGGGAATAGACGATACATAGTATATAATAATACGTTATTATAATAATTATTATTATAATAAGTATGCGAAAAATAGTGACCATTATAATGTAAGCATTATTTATTTAGTGACTACTGATTTTGAGTGAGGTATTATTAGTGTATGCACTCTACATAGAATTCTAAGAATAACTTTTTGCGTAGACACAAGTCAGAGCGTGGAGAGGGAATATTTAATAAATTTACATTTATTTATTAACATAGCAATCAAATTAACGCATACGAATTAGATAATATAATATAACAGCTGATTTCGCCCATCATCGGTAATTCTTAAACAAAACCCAGCGTATATTATATTTTAGGGTTATGTTTAATTTTTTTTTTTGTGTGTTTAACGTCCTACTGTTTTGCACTTAAGGCTAATGAAGACGGGACCTACAGTTTTACGTGGAATCCGAACCACAGCCAATGATGTCTGTTAAGAAACCATTTAGAAAATTATTCGGGGTCAATGGGAATTGAACCCGGAATCTTTCCATTGATGGTTGCCATGACGATTGATAAAGCAATGACGCTTTAACAACCAACTTTAACCATTAAAATTTCTTGTGAAGTTGATTTTCTTATATATTAGTTGTACAACTAATGTAGGCATCTATAACTATAAGTTATATAGGCTTCTACACGTTATAAGATTTGCTTTGGAGTTATAAACTGTATATAAAAATAACCTTTTATCATCAATATATTCGTTTATACAAATTTAAAGAAGAGATACCTACTTTTTAACTTCGCAAACATTCGTACATCTTCGTATAACATATTTGATTATTAATTTCTAAATCATTTGCTCTATCAATATAAAATAAAAAGTAACTAAAAGATAATATTTTTACCTTTATTTAAATATATAATAACGGATATAAAAAAACAATTTTAACAAATAGGCCTACAGTTTTATAATCCTTATAATTGTACACATTTACCGAGTTAAAAATCCCCGTAGTCATAGAAGTTATCACTTCCAACGTGTGGTCTTAAGCACACCCAATTTTATTTTATTTAACAGCGTTTTCTGGTTATGTTTATATCGCTCTATTATATAACAAAATCCTGTCAGTAGAGTTCCCGGCACTTGGGCGCCGGAAGTGGTGGGGGAAGGTCATTGACCTTGGGCCACGCCCCCTTTTTTTGGGTGTTTTTTTGGGTCTTTTTGGTTCCTAACCCAAGCCACGCCCCTTTTTTTTTGGGTGTTTTTTTGGGTCTTTTTGGTTCCTAACCCAAGCCACGCCCCCTTTTTTTGGGTCCTAACCTAAGCCATTTTTTTGGGAATTTTGGATTTTGGGTTTTTTTTTTTTGGGGGTCCTAACATTTTTTGGAATTTTTGGATTTTTGAAGATTTTTGATTTTTGGAAATTTTGGGGATTTTGGATTTTTAAAGATTTTGGGGAATTTTGAGCCGCCATCTTTTTTTTTGGCAGCCATCTTGTTTTGTAATAATTAATATTTAATTTAATTTAATTTTTTGCTTTGAAAAAAGTTTGGGTGTCGCCGAGAGTCGAACCGGGTATCACCATGACCCGAGTCCGCGACGTAGACCGTTAGTCTACGCTGACTCTGTTGAGAATCTACTGTTTTGTGAAGTATATAAGTTTACCATCCGTCAGCAACCTTGCATCAGGTGCACGGTGTTATAGTGTCGTTGTAATATAGTATAAATTGTATTATAACACCCCAAACATTACCGATCGTTCCCGAATCCGACCGAAGGTCACTTAGAGAAATTAAGAGCTTTAAATTGTTATAGTACCCTTGTAATATAGTATAAATTGCATTATATAAACCCGAACACTACCGAGGGGACCCGAGTAAACCCGAATCGGACTTAGTCAAAATAAAGACTTGCAAACCGGTATTTTCCGAACGTAAGGCTCTCCCGCAACCCCCGAAATTCGTACTTGGACGAAATAAAGCTTAGACTAACCATAGGCGTTGCCGCAACCCCGTGCGTATGATATACACTGTTTCTAACAGTCTTACCCGAACCAAAACGCCGGACTTGACCGAGCTTAGGCTTCGCTGTACCCCCGAATTATTTTTAT
>JAGFPH010004413.1:87450-101887 GCA_018207615.1 Philaenus spumarius | reverse complement strand
ATATTGGGAGTATCTTCAATACACAATGCATTGTGTGCTTCGCACGCCATTCCGCATAATGGGAGTATTTTCAATACACAATGCATTACATGTTTCGCACACCATTCTGAATATTGGGAGTATCTTCGATACACAATGCATTGTGTGCTTCGCACGCCATTCCGCATATTGGGATTATTTTCAATACACAATGCATTGCGTGCTTCGCACGCACAACCCACATTAAGATCCACCACATTGCTTTGAACCGGGTACTTTTATGGTATTTTACGTTTGATCGTTTTTTTTTGGAATCAAGCAAGCTATAAGGTCGCGTAAAAAAACAGAATGTGCAGCATAACATCCTACATTTGTATTTTTAGAAGAAACTCTAAAAAAATTCATTCTCATATGAAAAATCTCTAAAAATAGTTACTTCCAGTCAAAAAATATGCTTCCGATTGTTGGATTTTTTTGGCTAATGAATTCGTCCGAGCGACTTAGACAACCAACATGTGTACCAAATTTGGACCAAATCGGACTTAAAATGCTTCCGCTATAGTGCGAACATATATATATATGATTTTTAATGACACCCCAAAACGTGTTCTGGGGATCATGATCGATGCTCATTTGCTACTCCCGACCTTGGGTTTTACCATAAGGGCCACCGCAATAGCTCATTTTTCCTATGGAAATTCGCTAATAAGTGTGTGAGTTGGAAACACTCAGCGAATGTCCCTCTGAATCTTTGGTGAGAGTAGTGTTAGTTTTATAAACTTTTTAAAATATCCTTCCTTTGTTGAGGAAAGATATTGGTAGTGCAAATGGAAACCTCTTATTAATATTAAGTTTAGTCAGAACATTTTCCTTAGTGAAATAGTCTACCCCATTTTTATCTTTAAATTCTAATTTTTTAAATGCACACTTCTACATTCTATAACTTAAAAGATAAAATAGTTACTGGCTAAAAACTACAAATTTTTTAACTTGGTAGTTGTCCTTAATATCCAAAATTACAAGTTTTTAGACAATAACTTGGTTCTCTTCTAAGTTATGGAAATAATAAAAAACGTTAGGCCTATGTTTGTCATTAAAAATTAAATTTTTTGGTAAAGTTAGCAGTTTTCAAAGTAGTTACTTCAAAATTTTAAACGGCCGCCATTTTGAAAAAATATGAAAACTTTTGGTTTTTTGTACGTTAGTAAAAGACGTCATACCAATATGTATCCAAAATTTGCGTTCAATATATTTCCTACATCCAAAGATATTAATTATTTTGTACAAAAAAATGGCGGATAACTGGAAAACGAAGCATTTCGGAACCTATTTTTATAGGAACTTTTTTCTTTATTTTCACTAGTAGAACACGTCTTGAAAGTTTCTCCTTTTCTTCCTGAATTACCCTGTATATTACTCTATAAATAATTCGTGTAACAACAACCTGTTAATTCCAGCTCACGCTTTATTAAAAATCCTACAATCAGTCTGCTTATTGCCATACAGAGTCCAACAAAAGAAAAAAACTACTTTCGCTATTTTAGCCATGATTGTTTGATTAATAATGACTCCTTGTTTATGGAAGTTGTATTTCATCTAACTTCTGTGAGTAATCTTCACATACATAATGTAAAATTTCTATTAACATTAAGGTATTAATAGAAAATTCATGTTTTATTTCTAAAAACAATAATCCAATCCCTAATTGGTATGGCGTGCGAAGCATTTTGCAGCTATTCAGCACCGTCGTGAATAGACTTATTTCCCAAATTGTTGGTTGAAACCCTAAAACATAGGCCTATAAACTTAATTTTGAAAATTTGCTCAACTCATGTCAGAGGTTTCGCTGCGGGGTCGAATTATTAATATTCACAAGGTACTCACTTGATGCAATGGATGCCTGCAGGGGGTGGGCCAAAAGGTTTATTGCCCCAAAGTAACAGAAAGAAGAGAGACAAAATTATCAATGCCTTTGCAATGGATGCAAGTATTATTCAGTTATTAATTAAATGTGGTTTTTATTACGTACAGCTGTACATAACAATTTTTTAAAGTAAAACAGTTTTATTGCTTATAATCTTCGTGGTTTGATTTCTTAAAAAATTTTTAAAATCGATAAACATACATTAAGAAAATCTTTTAATTTATGGATCTAATTAGGCTAACCATGTCAGGTCGTACCCACTATGCACTGCCTGGTGGAAAATACTGCAGGCAGCCTTGCATGTTGTATCAAATCGCTACACAAAGTGAAAAGATGGGGCGAACTGAGAGCCCTTTTAATTTCTTGTTTGACTCAACTTTAAATGTTATAACAATATTATAACAAATATTATAAGTTCCATGAGCTCCAAGTTTATATACCACTGGTTGCATGCACTGACAATAAGTCACTGAAATAACGCACAAGCGCAGGTAGTTTAAAAGAACTGTTCATTACAGGGATCAATCGATGCAGTAAAATGAATTATTCGCTTAAGGAAAATTAAAAACAACAACATATTGTAAAACATTTTATTCTGGTATCAATGTTATCAAAAGCAAAACAAATTCAGTGTTGAGGTAATGGTTTGTTTATTACATGAGTTTCTATAGGTGGTTGTGATAGCACTGATTAACTGTCATGGTTCGTACTATACTATTGGTTTTGCTTGTTCACCGAGCTGCCACTATTAGCATGAAGTGTGTTCCAAGTGTTATAACAATTCCTTGTAATCTATTATTTATATTGTGTAGTACAGTACAGCTTGGAAAATGTAGTTCAAATATAAAATAACAAACAATGACAACATTCATTCTTTTTATAAAAAATGTTTATAATCAACTTAAATACATAAGAAACTCATTAATCCAGACTACTTGAGTCATATTCGATAAATGCTTGAATTAAATCAAATAATTGACAAAAATTGCAAAACGTACATTATACATAGTTCTATTAAAGTTAAGGTAGGAGGAGGGACTATCGAAAAAAATTACTACTCTATGTTGAGGATACATCAATTCAAACCGTTAATAAAACTTAACGAACCAGAAAAAGTCTTATGTTAATTTCCTATACGTTTGTTAACATTTAAAATTTTCACTACTGTGAAGCGTTGCAAAAACAATAAATGGGAGAAAAACATGAACGGTAACAAAGAGTAGTGGATAAGAAGAATTAGTTGTCAACTGAGATTTTTTTTTAGTTGTCAAAAATTTTTGTAACTGAGATAAAAGTTTTGACGATTGATTTTTTGTTGAAATTTTTTCAGATTTACAAATGAGTACAAAGTATTGCACTTAAGTTTAATTTTACAGTCTTTTCCTTTTCCCGTTACCATTAACACAACTTTTGCAAACAATATTTTATTTAGGTTACCGTTGCAATACAGTAGAGTCCCGCTGTTCCGAACTAATTGGGACCGAACAATGTTCGGTTTAGCGGGAATTTGGAATAGGCAGATTTCATGAATAATATCAACGCATTGACTTGTTAAGGCGTAAATTAAGTGCGGGAACATCTGCTACTGTCTGTTCTATACAGCTTTGATCAGCTCGGAGGAAAGCGAGGAGGAGATGAGCGCTCAAACTGAACTCATATCACACGTAGATGCGGCAAATGCTCTTGACCTCGCTCTAGTGTAGATTGACATCATCCGGGGTTATTTCCTTCCTTTGCGTTACGATTCTGTTTTCTTCTAAAAACGGAAGAGAAGGGATAGGTTGTTTGAACTGTCCGTTTTGTCATCCCGCAGTCTGTCCGCTAGTACTGCATCATCTTGAAAAAAGATCGAGAAACAAAATTCCTTCAAGATAAGAAAAACGGATGAACGCAACTGTCAAGTGGCAACAACACTACTAGTGCCTAGCTACTGTATCTAATCTTTCCATCTTTCTAAGGACTCGGTAGCCTTTTCACCGGAAGCTTGTTGCGGTAGCTTCCTTCGCGCAAAATAGATGGAAAACGTGAAGGAAACAAAACCAGCTTTCATTCCAATTTGGTTTCAGGCATTTTCAACAAGCTTAGGCTCTATTTAATATATTTGTGTAACAATAAATGTACGTTTTTCACAAACGTCTTTTTAATTTCTCCTATTTTTATATTTAGAAAATCAGTACTTTTTCTGAAGTCTGTTCGGAATAAGCGTATTTTCGGAATAGCGGGGTTTGGAATAGCGAGTCTCTACTGTATTAGAAGAGGTTCGTCTGATTCTAGTTTTGATGAATTTGATTGAGCTCTTAGTAAGGTTAGGCAATTGTCATATTTCTGAAACTATTTTACGTTCAGTGGGGTAATTAATTATTCTCTTCTAATAAAATTTACTAAAAGAAATATGTTTGTAAATGTTTTTAGAAATTTCTATGCTACGAAATATGCACTGCTGTAATTTCATGTTAGTCGACATAAAAATCTGAAGGGGCAAATTTATTCTGCTGATGGTGCATGAATATACCCAGAGCTTAAATTTCATAAATCATTTGATAAACTTAATGCAAACGAATCAACAAATCTAAAATGTTTGTTGCGGTGAAATCTAACTTTTTGTCTAATCTGGATGCTTTATTATTCTGCTAGTTGATGGATAGCTATTTTGTTAGTCTAGCTGTCTACAAGTATTTACATGGTTACATTTTTTATTTAAACGTAAATCACTTCACAAATTGGTTATTTTTATGACAATACTTTCAAAAGTCTGGATTTAGATAGTTATTGATATTATTTGGATAAGTACAAACAATAATAATAACAAATAATATCTTTTAACAAGCTTTTAATCTCTTTATGGTAAGCAGTTGGCTTGACTAATTAAAATATATAACTCTATATTTTCTATCCAAATATATGGCATGTTGAGGCTTTTTAATTAAACTTGTCTATTTACATCCTAAATTATTTTGATGCATTATGCAGGGCTCCTACAACATTTTAAACAAATTTCCTTTCTATATCCTTTTGCTTTTATAGTAGATTGTGGTCATATTGATTACAATAGGTAATTGGATTATTTTAAAAGAAGAATAGTGAGTAAATCTTGGAAAATAGTGATGTTGATTTGGGAATAAATAAAAACAAACCAAGAAGGCAGTATTTGGTTCTCTTTAGTTTTAATACTGGGTGGATATGATTGCCTTGAACTCCGCCTGAACAGATGTGACATTTTCACCTTTGCCATGAACAAGGAGTTGAAAAATGAGTGCAAACCTGAGAACTTGGGAAAATCTCAGTCAACTAGGATGCAAGAAAGCTAATGGATTGTGATCCAAGGACTAGCCATAGACAACAATAAAAACAACACAATAAATAGGCCTAAAATGTACTAAACATCTTTCAAACAATATTTTAAAAGCATGATTTTTTCAATTTTATGATTGTTTTATTATAGTATGGGCAATATTGATTAATATTTAATGTTCCAAGGAGTATAACACAACTTAAAAATAAATTATAATGAAAATTATTATGAGCAAAAACCTTAGTTTCTCCACCAAACTATATTTTGCAATAGATTGAAATTTACCAAGCTTTAAAAAAATGTTCCTCTTGCTTAATATTGAGTCATCTAAACAAACCACCGTACCCCTTCTTTTACAAATTGTAGAAGCCCTGTAATAATGTTAGAATATTGCACAGAACTCACTTAAAAATACTAACGTATTTATTACACATGTATTAAAATTAATTATATAAAAACAAAACCACACAAACTCATTCATAAGATTATATGGCACAACAAATCGTTCTTTCCTACCTATCTAATACAAATATTCACCTCAAATCTAACAATAGATATTTTATTATTTTTTGATGAAGTTACAAAATAATATACAGCTCAATCTAATGTCAGTTATAATTAGCTATTGAAATTTTTTAGGTTTCTTAAAAGATGAAAAACAAAATCAGAAGTTGATTTTGTAATAGGAACTTTATCTATTTTGCAATACTACTTCTACCAAATTTTTAATGTAGGCTGTATGTTTCGCAAACATTATGTTAGTACAACATATCGTCGCTTAGCTAACATTACCGCCTAACTAACATTTTGGAGTTCAATGGAGTTTAACTAACATTTCAGTAACTTTACACGAGGGACACCAAATTCTTATTTTCAAGTAATATAATGTGTACCGGTATTTAATATAATGTTATGATTTTTAAAACAACATTTTGGATATATTTTACTTTCGAAGAAGATGAAAAGAAATCTCAGTTAATAAATAATTTACTATGTTAGTTAGGCGGTATTGGATCTTAACAAATTACAGATAGCCTTAAATCATCAGCCTTAAATCATTGTAGATAGGCGATATTGTCTTCATAAAATATTACCAAATCGTAATAGTTTGGAAGTTTTTGTATAGAAGCTCTCTCCTCTAAAAAGGCCATATTGTTTCTTGGCAGTCTGCATTGTATACACAATTAGGCAGTTAAGCAGTTTTGTTTTTGTGCAATAGGGCTGCTTATCTCTAGGATTTTTTCAATGTAAAACGTCCGCCATAATGCGTTGGAACCAAAAAATCTATTTCGTTAAAAATGTCAGTTAAGCGGTATTTTTCTTGGCAGGGCGCTTAGTATACAAAGTTAGGCAGTTTTGTTTTTGTGGAATGGTGCTGCTATCTCTGTAGGATTTTTTGCTGTAAATATTGTAGAGTCGATGCAAAAAAAAGTCAGGCGGTATTTTTTGCTAAGCGACGATATAATACTTTTCTTACAAGGTGCAAGATAAATAAATTTGAGGAACACATACTGCATATAAATTGAAGGATTCTGAGTGTTTAAGAAATAAATGCATATGATCAAAAAATTATTTTATGTTTCTGCAGTTTCATAATTTGTAAGAAAAATTAAAGGTTTTTAATATATAAATTTCCTTTTTAGTTAAAGAAAACAATAGATATTTAATCACAAACACTCATAATTGTACAAATCCTCAGACAATATTAATGAGAAATTTAATTGGAGAGCTACTATTCAATTAAAACACTTTTGAACAGTAAGTGTTTATCCAACCTTATCTTTAAACTCCAGTACTCAGAATTTTTTATATTTCAAGAAGTAAATGAAAAATAATTCTGCAACAATTAAAATTCTAATTACTTTGTAACTTCTTCAAAAAATATTTAATTCGTATAAAATCATAGTTAACATACTAGTATTTTTTAAAACAATCAAATAAAAATAATACTAGAACAACACAAATAACAAACAGCAAGTAAATAACTATACGTATGGCACTAAATTACACATCTACACAATTTTAACTACCCTTTGTTTTGAATATATCATTTTTTGGAAAATGTGTTATGATGTGTTGTGTTAAATTACTTTTGATTTTACACTTTTTATTACAAAACGGACACTGAAATTGAGGTTCTTTTCCACATTCGTACTTTTGATGTCTGTGTAAGTGAGCATTTCGGATGTACGATTTATTACACCTGTTACAGGGAAAACGCCGTTCCGTCATTGGATCCCCACGGTAATGGGTTTGAAAGTTTGACCTTCTGCTTATCGGAACACTCAATATATCAATGTCTGGAAGACACAAAATGCTTTGATATCTCCTTTCATTTTCTCGTATAGAATTTCCTGAAACAACGTTGAAACACATGTAAAAATACAAATAGTAGTAACACGGCCTGAGAGTAACAACAGCACATTCTCACAAAGTACGACGTCCATGCTCTTACAGACACTGAGAAGCAAGCAGATGCATGTTATGGCATTAAGGCCTACCTGTATCTCAAGTACGCAAAGTTAAGTTATTATTTATATAAATATTTTTTAACTTGAGGACTGTATTCGACTTTCATTGTATCTTTAGAATGCCTACCTGTTGCATTCTAAAGATGTTTTAAAAATACAACAAAATTATTTAGTTTCTCTGATTTATATAATTATTTATTCAGTTGTGCACATTGAAATATATTCAAATGAATTTTATTACTCTTTTTTAAGGAACATAAACTAATGGGCTATTATCGGTCGAAAATCAACTTCATAGGTTTTAATAAGTCAAGTACCTAAACATCTGGATTTGAAATGGGGAGCTCAATCTTCAGAGTCAGTTCTACACTACACCATCAGCTACTAAGCCATCATTGTAAGTCCTTCTTACTATACAAAATTTGAGGCAGCTGCGGAAGCACAGTTGGCATGTAATAGCGTCAATACGCTATGGTCCGACAGTTTAAATCCAGAAATTGGCATTGGCTATTTATTCCCCTCAACGTATTCACTAGTCTAAACTGGCAATAAGTAAAAACGCTAAACAAAAAATTAAAGAATATGATTTATATGATTAGTAAGAATACAAAAACTAATTGAAATAGAATTCAAAACTAGTGAAAAGATGGAACACTTTTTCAAGACTTCGACTCGTCCAGTCAGAACACACGAATTGAAAGAAAATTAAAGTTAAAAATTACTTTTTATTTGTTAGGTACATTTAGTTAAAAAATAAGTGCTGTCAAATTCGGGTTTTCAATACCCAAAAACATATAAAACGATATCCCACACTGAATTTTCAAAAGTTTGATCCAAAAACGTGATCCCGACACGCTACGACTTTTTAATAACTGTCAAAATTGGGTTTTCCATAAGCAAACACAAATAAAACGATACCCCACACTGTATTTTCAAAATTTTGACCTAAACATGTGACCCCGAAGCGCTACGACTTTTTAACTCTCAAAATAGGTTTTTTCGTACCCGAAAACATATAAAACGATACCCCACACTGTATTTTCATAAGTTTGACCCGATATTTTCAAAATTTTTACCCAAAAACGTGACCCCGACGCGTTACGACTCACGCTAGAAAGCTTAAAACCTTTTCACCTCTTCGCAATAAAATTACAAAAATTTTGGTACCACCAGAAATTTTCTACGAGTGTGAGTGCTTATATCGTGTATACTGGAAAACAAAAACACAAAAAATGATCACATGATTTTAATACTTCGGCGTTCTAATGCGAGCCTACTAATTGAAATATAATTGTATTTATATTCTGAAAACTCTTTATTCATTACAATTGTCATAAGGACAATGTAGTAGCCTTGCTAATAAATGAATCCGTATTTAAAATGTGAATGCCATCCTGTAAAACAAACGTAGTTAATAACACTCGAATAAATATATTCACTGTACTGGTAATACATTGTTATACTAAAGATTAAAAAACTCTTCACGTCTGGCCAACTGAAATACAAAATGCCTGTATCACGCTAGAGTAACACAGCATTTCAAAGTTGAACAGTGGTGTGCTCCTCCCTCTCGCCCTTACCATTTGTCTCCGCAACTCTTCCAAGTGCTTTGAAACATTTGCCTGCAATGCATTTTGGAGTTAATCTACAGAGTTTAGCATTAAAACTTCTTAATAATACATCTGTAAGCTGTCTGGATATATTATTTCTCTGTAATTAGTACATACGGTCAAAAATGGGTTCGATAGTTGACAAAATTGAAAGAAATTATCCATTCTAAAGATCAATACATCTTAAGAAGTGCATTGGTTACAGCAGCAAATAATTATCCTGGCGTGAATCCTGGAACTTGGCCTCGCCCTGGCGAGATGGGAAAGGGCGTAAGTGGAGAAAATAAACATTTTCACACACAGCTTTCTAATGTGACACATCCTACAAACGAACTAGTGGAATGTGTCACTTTTTTTATCTCACCCCTAACACGTTCACTGAAAAGCAAATTTCGTATTTCCTGCGCTAGGAGCAGACCTTTTATTTTTTATATTTATAGCCTATATGAGTAGAAATTACTTTATTTATTTATTTTTGAACCTTTCTACGTTATAATCACTAATATCTTAAAGCAGACGCACATGTGCATCCATAGCTCACAGGCTTAAAATACACGCAATGCACTGTGTGTTGAAAATACTCCCAATACGGGGATTGGCGTGCGAAGCATTGTGCGTCGGCCGCTTCTCATAGTGTTCAGTGTCAAGCTCACATGTGCGTCCTTAGCAGTGAACATGTTAAACAGAGATTTACCGTGTACTGATGTTTTTAGTCAGGTTAGTAGCGGTTTGCTCAAGTGCCAGCATTCGCACCGGTATCTGAACTAAGCCCCCGTGAAAAATCACAGGTAAATTAATTATATACACAACAGAAATACATAATTTAATAAAATACTATTTAAAAACTACAGACTTTACCTAGGCCTACCATGCTCATGGGGATTTTTAACTCGGTAAATGTGTACAATTATAAACATTATAAAACTGTAGGTTTGTTAAAATTTTGTATTTATGTACGTTATTATATATTTAAATAAAAATAAAAACATTATCTTTTAATAGCTTTTTATTTTATATTGATAGATAAAATTTTTTAGAAGTTTTAATATTATGGTGAAGAAATTAATAATTAAATATGTTTATATGTTATACGAAGATGTACGAATGTTTCCGAAGTTAAACGAATAGGTATCTCTTCTTTAAATTTGTATTATATATTGATAATAATTACTTATAAAAGGTTATAATATATTGATGATAAAAGGTTGTACTTATGTATAGTTTCTAACCTCAAAGCAAATATTATAACGTATTATAGCATAGGCCTACATTAGTCTATAACTCATATTTAAAAAATCAACTTAACGATTGAAGTTTAAAAATCTACACTGGGTTTGTTTAAAAATTACAGATGATGCGTGAAATCAGCTGTTATATTGTATGTTACTCACGCACGTATGGACATACACTCGCTTGTATAGTTGAAACTTCCTCTAGCAACATTATTTCTACTTAGATGAAGATAAGTTAAATTCAGGATATTGTGGTACACGATTGGGATCCAACTTTGTCTTTTTAAATTACAGTTAACCAGACAAAGTAACTTTATTCACCATTACCTATGAAGCCCTTCTTGTTACAAGCTTTCTGAATGGTTATACATTTTATTTGTAGTATAGTCTAATCTTGATATCAAAGTTTAATTACCTCATATGGTTTGTGCTACAGTTGACAATAAAAAGGTTGGATGATCTGCTTTAGGTGAAACTGTCAATAAAATGTATGGTATGAAGGTAATTAAAGATAAGGTTTTAGCAGGACAATAAAAAGTGCAAAACATGTTAAAATGATTATATGCACACAGAATAGTGCACTATAGGTAGCTTAATGAGTCTTCTAACTTTTGCTTAATACAGTCGTAGAGGTTGAAAGAATTATAAGTGCATTCTCCACTCTCAACTACAGAACAGTGATCACACTTGACTTGAGCTAATAAATTTATTATATGAACTGCAGCAAGTAATCTTTCACTACTACTAACTTCTTTGTAATTTAGATACTCCAAAGTTTTTATTGACATCTTACACATCTTTAGACGATCTTTGGTTAATGTATTAAATACATCCAATTGGTTGTTGTTTTTCGTCAAATAAAGCCATTTTTTAATAAAAAGTTAATTTATTGGCAGCTCAGCTCACACCTCCTTTTTGATTAACCATACATTCAGTCTTAACAAATAATAGTATTAACTAATGCTATTTTTGTTTTCTCGCTTGTGTTTTCTTATTTGTTTTTCCTGGGTTTTCTTTGGCCTTTTAAAAATTATTTAAATATATTATTATTATAAAAGCTAATATATGGAAAAGATCTTACATTGTGAAGACACTGAAGAAGAATTCTTCATTTTCCAATTGCTAAAAGTAATTATATTTAATAAGTTTTAATTGTTATTATTGAATGTGTAGATAACTAAATAAACTTTGAATTTATTCTAATAACATGTGACACAAATAACGTACAATAATGAACTTATAAAATGTATGGTTGAAGTTAATAAGATTTAGCAGCTAAGAGTATCAAATGCTAATAATGTTGTTCTAGAATAAAATGTGACTGTTACTAGGATAATTATTGTAATAAAAGAGAGACTTTTCGATTCTTGTAATAGCCTATGAAATACCATATGTAAAATACCATCTTATCAACAAATTTTGTCAGCAATTGTTGTCTTGCGTTAACTGACCTATTAGCACATACTGTGTACACTTATTGTTACCTTTGTGAATGCTAGAAAACGTCATACTGTAAATTACTTGTTACTTATTACGTTTATACTAATTTGGACATTATTTTCATTATAATAACATGAAATTAACATGGTTACTAGTTACTTTGTTAAGGAAACTAAATGGATTTCATGTTGGGACACATTTTCTGCAATATTTCTGTATTATTATAAATAAATGGTACCAGGAACTGGCACATACTTTCTCACAAACATATTTAAATTATTAAACAGATTCACTGTGACTTGTAGGGTGGGGTAGGAGAGGTGATTTTTTATTAAAGTTGGAGATTAACTAATAAATATTATTATTATTATCTAGAGAGAAAACTATTCAATCGATTTCGAACAAATTTGCACCAAACACGTCAATTAGGTCTTTATAGATGCACGTAAAAAGGTTTTGAAAATTTTTGAAAAACAACCCCCTTTATGGCCAAAAAACCCCCAAAAATCAGTTATTATTATTATTAGCTAAACGAGAATTTTTAGAAAGATGCTGTTTTTTTGCATATGGTAGGGCACATTAAAGGCTACAAATAAGTAAAATTTTATAAAAATCGTTAGAGTTGTTTTTTTATAAAAAAATAATAACTGATTTTTTGGGTTTTTTTGGCCAAAAAGGGGGTTGTTTTTCAAAAATTTTCAAAACCCTTTTTCGTGCATCTATACAGGCCTATTGGACATGTCTGGTGCAAATTTCGTTGAAATCAATCAAATAGTTTACTCTCTAGCTTTGTATCCATACAGACATACATACAGACATACAGACATACATACAGGCATACATACGTACAGACAGACATTTTGTAAAAAACACTTTTTTGGACTTAGGGGGTCCCAAAACGGATATTTCCACAAAAATCTCAACATCGATTTTTTTTTGCTATCACTATACTTTCTCTATACTATAGTATAGTGAGAAAGTAAAATAGTTAGCTAACTCAGTTTTTTGTGTGCTTTTTTTTAAAATTAATTGATGCCCAATGGCTTTATCCCTCCAAGTGCTAGTTATCACGATCGTGATAGTTTTCCGTGTGTCCTCAGTGCTATTATCTCGATTGCGATAGCATTAAGCACAGCTTACAAAATCTGCCACAAAATCATCAAATGTCGGCTGAATGACGCAAATTTTATATAGTTTTACTCATAATGAAGTCCTCACCTGGGTATCAAAAACACACAGATGAAATTTCATTTCTTGAAAATAAGTATGTTGGCTAACCTGAAATTTTAGTGAACATGTGTTTTTCAATAAAAAGTCCAGTTTGGTAGCATACATAGCGCAACATAATAGTTTTTTTTATAATTTCTGTGTGCCTGAATAAGAAAAAGTGCTAACAAGGAACATTTCTGGTTTTATTACAATATTTGGCACATTTTACTTGTAAGGAAAAATAATGTATCTCTTTATGGAATAGAGCTGTGAGGTCACTAAGTGAATTTTTATTTGTCGAAAGAAAAAATTGTTACTTAAACATGGACATCAGCTAATAAGGGGTAAGTTCATTTTAATTATGTTTTTATTATTTCTCTAAACACTAATATATAATATATAATATGTCATAGTTTTGTTTGAATTATTTTTGTAAAAAAAAAAACTAACTTAGTGCCTGTGTTCACTAATTTGGTTTAGCACTGGGAATAAAATGATCAGCACTTGTAGGGTTAATAATTTTATTGATTGTGCTCAATTTGGGGTTTTTTAAAACACCTCTTTGAAATTACAGCACTAATAATTTGTACAACACATTATATTAAACATTTTTTACTTTTGGCTATTCACATAGGTGGAAGTGGGTTGAACTCAGTTTATATAGATAAGTTTTTCATATAAAAGAAAATTTAACATCAGTAAGAATGATACAATATTTTAACTTTCACTGGTAATTTTAATACAAGTAGATTCAGTCCTCATTATAAAACTAACAAAAATAATACATTTTTATTCTGGGCACACGTTTATCAAGTTTTATGTTTTTTTCACTTTTAAAATAACATAAATAATTTTCCACATAGTTAAATCTCAATGGTTACTCTATGGTTAAAAACCGTTTGACCTACGTAAACTGATTAAAATTAAACTGTGCAAAATTAAACAAATTTTTAGATTGCGAGCTTCGATGAAGCAGCTTGCATTGTTAGATTTTTACTATACTGCAAGAAATTATAGAAATTGAAATGATGTTGGTTCACACTAGAATAAATTTCAGATAAAATGAAAATATGTTAAAATGAAAATAAATATTTTTGAAACAATTTATTTAACAAACTTTATAAATTACAATTATAATATTAAACAGAACGCAATTGAAAAATTCAAATATTTGGAGTTTAATAATTGTCTTTTCTGACCATGTGCAGAATACGTTTTGTATTTTGTTAGTAACTTTTGTCACAAAAGTCGCATTGAAACTGAGGAGGTTTCCCGCACTC
>JAGFPH010004413.1:50260-60718 GCA_018207615.1 Philaenus spumarius | reverse complement strand
GATAGTCATGTAAGTATGGCTAAAACGTTGTTGCTTTGAAACAATAACTAACAAAATAATTGTTCTATTTTTTTTTTTTGCATTTTATTACGTAATAGAAGAGTTATTTAAAACTTAGCTATGATATGTGATGTTTTCAAGTGGATTAAAGGGGGCTAGAAAACGTCAAGTTTTCATATATTAGTGAAGTGAGTTTGTAGGGCTTCCAAAAATGTACAAAAATTTGTTGTTAAAATAATTAATTCAAAAGTTTTTTACTAAATTTTTAGTATCTCTTTTATGATCTGTTTCAGTTCAAATTGAAAATAAACTATGTATAGCAATATGAAACAAAATATGTAATTATTATGGCGCTGAAATAAAAACCGTAAAATTAATTTCACCTATGTTATTTTGTAATTTTTTATGCATCAAGAAAATTTGTAAAAATCAAAACAATATTCTTACTTCTTAAAGGGATGCTGGGGGTTATGCGTATACAAAGCAACAAGTAGGATGTCTTAAAACATTAAAACTTGACAGATAAAAGTTTAAAATGGAGGTTGCCTTTTATTTTCTGTTATGCTATGCTGTGGTACACATCACTGCAAAAAAAGTGCATAGACAGTACTGCAAATGACAATAAGTATGCTCTTATTAAAAAAAAATCATTACCATTACACTGTGAAATTGGAACATATATGCGCGGAGATGTTACAATGAACATAAATCAGACACAATTTCCGTTACTGTTTAAGTATTCAGTGCAGTATACCACACAACTAAACAAAAAATTGCAGCAACAGATGAGAGTATACAAACATAAAATAAAAGTTTCATTAACTGTGCATTTTTGTTACCACTTGTGAATGGATTTGGTTCTCTTATCCTTTTTATTGTAGTCCTTGTGTAATGGTCTTAATTGGTGACATTACAAGAAGATGGAATAATTTAGACAGAAAAAGAGATAAGCGTGAGAAGGGAAAGAGTTGGCTCAATGTAAGATGAATGGTAAAGAATGTATACAAATTAAAGAACGTGAGAAGATAGTTAGATTAATAATATAAAAATAGCTCTTTTGAAATATCTTATTCTAAAAACTTAATTATATAAATGCATGTAAACAAATAAAAAATTAGGAAAAAAATAATAAATTACCTAGATGCACACAAAAGAAAATATAAAATAAATTTAATTAATTATAATGTTTATTGAGTAGCATTAACATTCGGCCAAAAATTATTCATAAAATGTTGACTGGCCATATGCAGCCTCATCGTACTTTGGAGTCTAAATTTCTTTGGGCAAACGGAACACTGAAATTGTGCTTCTATGCCGCACTGATACTTTTTATGCCTCTGAAGTCCCCGACGATATTTATACATCCTAAAACATTTCTCACAAGTATAGACTCCAGGTATTTTATTAGTCGATAGTTTCCTCGGCCGGATAGCGTTTGATGTATTCATTTTAACAGTACTAATTTGAATTTCGGAAGAAAGGAATAGTTTTTGAAAAGTAGAGAGTTGCTCCTCATCTGAAAAGCAATGAAACACAATTAGACTCGGATGTGATGATGGCTAGTTTTAGATACGGCAAAGACAAAACCACTACTTCAACTACACAAAAATAATACTTACTTAGTGATAAAATTGAAAGAACCAGTGTACAATAGTAGCATAACAAGAAATAATGTACATAGATACATTTATACACGAAACTATACATTTATACTTTCTATACTTACACTACTTAGAAATTACTAATGATACTTGAATTTTGAAATGAAAAAACAGTGAGGTCTTTTAAGAAACAAAAACTACAAAGAGTACATTCAATGAAACTAAATTTTAGTACCGAATAAAAGAAAGTTAAATAAGATTAACATGAACATATAACATACAAATTAAACAACACAAAATTCGGACACAATTTATAAAATTTTTTCTGTCCAGAAGTAGGACATGATTTAACACTTTGCAGACATTACCATACATTCAGATTCACAGAATCCTATGTCTCCAAAAACAAGCAATTTTAATAGAGTACGTTGTGCAGATTAATCACAATATACTCAATAGGAGGGTTATTTGTAGGAACTCAATACAATAAAATATATTGCAGCCAATGTCTATTAAAGTTTTATGATACATGATACAGAAACCCTTACAGTACAAATACATTCTGAACAGATACGATATCCACTAATTACTTACTCAAAAACAAAACACATTGTTGAAACATACAACCTGTATTTACAAATTAATATCTGACAACTGTAATCAATTCTATATAGGCTATAAAGGAGGAATGTTCTTCAAAGATTTAGAAATATCTGCCGAAAAATAAATGTAATAAATCAAATTATGCACACCACAGGATTGAAACCACTAAACGAAAATTGATACTGCGGAAAAAAAGAAGAAGAAAAATATGTGGTGCTAACTAACAAGGAGCTTTGAAATATACAATGTGTTTAGAAACAATAAAGACTTGTCAATGAACAACCAACTTAATTGCTCTCCAAACATGCTTTACGTCATGGCCATCAATATAAAAGATAAAGGAACTTAGATGCACGTCATTGAATGATTGTACAACCATGAGATTTTGGACCATCCCCCAGTGCCCACCACCTTAACATGGTCACTGCTTCGCAAATTTCGTATTTCCTATGCTAGGAGCTGACCTTTTATTTATTATATTTATAGTCTAAATGAGTAGAAATTACTTTATTTTTAATTTTTGAACCTTTCTATGTAATAATAATTAATATTTTAAAGGGGACGCACATGTGCGTCCACATAGCACATAGGCTTAAAATTGGAAGAAATGCTCTGTGTATTGAAAATACTCCCAATACGGGGCTTGATATGCGATACACGCAATACACTGTGTATTGAAAATACTCCCAATACAGAGGTTGGTGTGCGAAGCACACAATGCTGTGTGTATTGAAAATACTCCAATACGGGGGTTGGCGTGCAATGCACTGTGCATCGGCCGCTTCTCATAGAGTTCAGTGTCAAGCTCACATGTGCGTCCTTAGCAGTGAACATGTTAAGTGCCTTGGTGTAGCATTTGTTTAAACTTTAATTTTGTATTTTTTTAATGTGATGATGAACCCGAGAAGAGGGTTAAATAATCGGAAGATGGAGTAAAAGTTCCGAAACTAATCAGAAGTGTTTCACCAAAGTCACATGATAGAAATAAATAAAAGGTAACTTTAACTGTTATTCCTTTGACCTGGATTCTGGAATTAAAATAAATCTTAATATTCTTAAAAGTAATGCTTTTAGAAGTGCATTAAAAAAAAGATTGTTTTAGAAGCATAAGTAATCAATATTTTATCAAGTAGGATGTTTATAAAGAAAAAGTATACTTACAAACTAAGGCTCGAATAGGTTGTCATAATTTAATTTGTTTTTTCTGTATGGTGTTTTCACAGAACATCAAACTTTGTGCTAAAACGTGCTTTTAAATTTGTTTGACCGTGTTACTTTTAATCGTGGAAAACATGCTGCTTCACTTCATTTCTGAGACAAGTGTCTTCAATGGAGAATATCTAAAATATTAACTTACCAGATTTGTAAGGAACTGAATAAAAAGAAAAATATGGACCAGCCACGGATTTTGCATAGACAAGTTTTAAGAGCTTCATGTAATTTATGTAGAGAGTTAATTAATTTATTGGAAAATATGGTAGGCCTAATGAGAGAAGCTTACTAATACAAGCTTCACTTAAACTACAAATAACGTTAATATTTCTGTTGTTAAATTATTATTTTTTAAACAACAAGAATAAAAACAAAAATAATAGTAACATTATTAAAAATAATTAACGATAAAAATTTTCAAAAATAAAGCGATGTGCGCACAAACAATACATTTTGAAATTCTGTTTGAACATAGTTTCACGTCTTTATTTTGTACTTTAAAGAATAATGAAAGATAGAGAGTATAATAATTCGACCACGCAGCTGAACCGCTGACGTGAGTTGAGCAAATTTCCAAAATTAAGTTTATAGGCCTATGTTTTAGGGTTTCAACCAACAATTTGGGAAATAGGTCTATTCACGACGGTGCTGAATAGCTGCAAAATAGTTTGCACGCCATTCCGCATATTGGGAGTATCTTCAATACGCAATGCATTGGGCGCTTTGCACGCCATTCCGCATATTGGGAGTATCTTCAATACACAAAGCATTGCGCATATTGGGAGTATCTTCAATACACAAAGCATTGCGCATATTGGGAGTATCTTCAATACACAAAGCATTGCGTGCCTTGCACGAAAACCCCCGTATTGGGAGTATCTTCAATACACAATGCATTGCGTGCTTCTAACCCCACGGTAGAATCCACCCCATGGCTTTGAACCCGGTACTTCTATGGTATTTTATGTTTTGATCGATTTTGGGGGAACTAAGCAAGCTATATGGTCGCGTAAAAAACAAAATGTGCAGAATAACATCCTACATTTTTATTTGTAGAAAAAACTTAAAACAAATTCATTCTCAAAGGAAAAAAAAGTTACTTAAGGTCAATAAATGTGCTTCCGATTGTTGAATTTTTTTTTGCTAACGAACTTGTCCGAGCGACGTAGACAACCAACATGTGTACTAAATTTGTACCAAATCGGACTTAAAACGCGGCCGCTAGAGTGCTAACACACACACATATTATATATATATGAATTTTAATGACACTCCAAAACATGTTCTGGAGACCATGATCGGTGCTCATTTGCTACTCCCTACCTTTTGTATTACCGTAAGGTCCTATGGAAATTCGCTAATAAAATACTGGAAAAGCCTAAGTCATTACCCAGATTCGAACATGTGACATTCCGACTATATTTTTCAGTTTAGTGTATTTGATATTCTAACAATCATGGCAAAAATATTCTTTTGTGAAAGGTAGCCCAAAATTGTTTTCTCTACTTTTAATATAAAGAGCAATCACAGTTTATTATTCCAATTCCTACTTCAACCGGACTTTGCAATTATATACTTAATAAATTAAGATTGCTAGTAGTTTAATTTTTTGGCAATTATTCTATATTTACCAATGATGCAAACTGCTCTATTTTAAAATAATTAAATAAGGATAGAAGACTGTTCTTTATTTACTGGTTACTGTGCGTATTTTTATAAATTAATGATTTTTGAAATAAAGATAGCAGTCGATTGTTCTGTTTTCTTTGTAATTATTTTATAAACTATTACATAATGTTGGCACACTGCTTTTATCTTTTTAATGTTTTAAATTAGCAAACTCTATTTATAAAACCTTAACATATATAAACCTTAGTTGAAATACTACCCTATTGACATAGCTGTTTAATTCTACAATTTAATTGGGGAATATAGCTTCCAAAGATAAAACTATAGGGAATTAAAGAAATAAAAACTAATTTTATAAACCAAAGATTTTTATTTCAGATATATTTGGTTTAACATTGTACAAAATTGAAAGTGAATAATTTTTAGATGACTAACTGCTACTATAAAATGCAAAAAACTGCTACTATAAATTTAATCCTTTACATTTAAACACTCCGTCTTAGTAAATAAAGGTTTACTTAAATAAATACAAAACATGCAAATTGTAAAACCAAAACAACATTTTAATACAAAAAGTAGGATTTAAAAATAAATTTGTATAATCTAAATCACAATAAATATGAAAATATATATTAAATACACAACTTTTTTAAGACTACATAAATTAACATAATACAAATCTAAATGTTATACATAAAATATACAAAATGTGATGAGTTTATTAAAGTTGGTATTACAGCTTATTCAAAGATGAAATAATATACCAAAATTTTTGATTGTGTAATCTAATCATTTTATGTTCAAAGAATTTGTAAACCAGTACAAATTTGATTCCAAAAAAAGAGAATAGATATTCATAATTTTTCTCTTAACAGTTGTGAGCAACACAAATTAACCGGAAAAGTGTGAGCAAGTACATTTCTAAAATAGCTTCAAGAATGGTTTCATCATTAATATGAACTAAGTAATAAAGATTCATAGTTATACTTGGTAAACTTCAAATGTGCATCTGCATATATTTTGTCTAAGCCGGTTCTACACGATGATACGAACACCTGTCGGTATTCTTGGACCGAGTCAAAGGGTTGCCTCCAATGTTTGAAGGAAAATGTTCGACTCAACGGCTACACGACTCGTTCATATGAAGCACTATTTACTCTCCATTCCCACCAAAAACCCGTCTTGTTTAGGTTTATTTTTGCGTTTAGTTTTTAATCAGTAATATTAAATACATCATTTAAAAAACAAACTATTTAAAAACAATATTAAGGCCTACTTATCTAGGCCTACCTAACTATGCTGACGGGGATTTTCAACTTGGCAAATGTGTACAATAATAAGAATTATAAAACTATAGGCCTATTTGTTAAACACTTTTATTTAGGCCTACATACGCTATTGTATACTTAAAGAAAGTTAAAAATACTATCTTTTAATTGCTTTTTATTTGATATTGATAGATCAAATGATTTAAAAGTTATTAATATTATAGTGAAGATGAACGAATGTTTCCAAAGCTAAACAAATAGGCATCTCTCTTCTTTAAATTTGTAAAAAAAATATATTAATGATAGAAGGTTTTATTTATATACAGTTTATAACCTCAAAGCAAATATTATAACGCATATTATAGCATACATTAGTTCTATCTCAGATTTAAAAAAAAAAAATCAACTTCAGAAGAAATTATTACGATTGAAGTTGTAAACATAACCCCAAACTATAATCTACACTGGGGAAGTTGTAAACATAACTCCAAACTATAATCTACACTGGGTTTGTTTATGTATTACAGATGGTGGGTGAAATCAGCTGTTATCATGTTACTCACGTACGTTTTCAATGTTTTCAAATGTTTTCAACCAACTATTTGGAAAATTTGTCGACTCACAAAGGCGCTGAGTAGGAATACATCAACTCCTATAAAAGTGAGTGAACGTACGTGAGTAACATGTAAAACAACAGCTGATTTCACCCACCATCTGTAATACTTAAACCCAGTGTAGATTATAGTTTGGGGTTATGTTTACAACTTCAATCGTTATAATTTCTTGTGAAGTTGATTTTTTTTAAATCTGAGATAGAACTAATGTATGCTATAATATACGTTATAATATTTGCTTTGAGGTTATAAACTGTATATAAATGATACCTTATATCATCAATATATTTTTTTATACAAATTTAAAGAAGACCTACTCGTTTAACTTCCGAAACATTCGTACATCGTCTGTAGGTACACTCGCTTTTATAGTAGTTGAATGAATTTCGGAGGGTTAAAGTTAGGTACCTCCAAAAATTAGTATTTTGTGATGCTGCTCTGTTGATTTTGTTTAAAAAAGATAGCAAAACCATTTTTTTAAAGATATGTACTAGGGTTGTTTTTTTAAACAAGAGTCGATTACGTTTCTTGTTGTGAAGGGTGGCAGGTAATGCTGATTGAAGGTGAGCCACCCACTACTCAGGCAGTCTCTGTGTGTGTTGGTTATTTGGTTACTTTATTATTTGCCACCATGTTAATAAATAATCCCATCGTCTCCGTCGTTCGTTTTTTAAACGCAAAAATGTCCGCCCTGCTGAAACTTATCTACAAATGGATGAAGCGAAGCGTATGGGGAAGGAGTAATTAAAGATGGAAATGTGCTAAGTAGTGCAGACTGTTGATTACGAGGATCGATCTGGACAGCCTACTGCATCAATGAAGAGTTGACACAAAAAGTTGATTAGAAGATTCTATTGAGAAACTTTATCAAAATTTCCGTCGAGTTACAAGATCAGCAATTTATTGAAATTGTTTCTGAGAAACTTCAATATGCAAAAATGTGTACGTGTAAGATGGGTGCCAAAAACGAATGACGATGATGGTGATGAAACTTGGATTGCTTACTATAACCCAGAGACCAAACGACAATAAAATTAGTCACATCTTTCATATCCTCAGACAAAACCACGAAAATAAAAAACATATCAACACAGAAAATCATAGCCACAGTTTTCTGGGACCAGAAAGGTGTTCTTTTGATAAACTTTCTTTCGACAGTAATGGCAATAAATGCTAAGAGGTATTGTGAAACCTTATTAACCCTAGAACTGTCATAGTTAAATATTTATGCCAAGCCATTGCGGTGTATGTGCAACCATTTTTCAAAAATTCGCCAAATATAGTAATTATAAACCAATATAAAAGTGTTTCACAGCTTTTTTGTAGAGAAAGGTTCAAAGAATTCAAATATGCCAGTAAAAAACTGATTGATGTGAAATTTACAAAGGTATTAGCTCAAGAAACAAAAAAATGTCCAGTAACGATAGGAAAAAGTTCAACTTTAGGCCTCCATAAAAAGTAGTAAAAATTTTTTTCAAAATGCCTAGTTTGAATAGTAATTTAGGAATATATGCTTTGCCCAAAAATGAAATAATATAATAAGAAAGTGTAGAGAATAAATCATAGAATTGATCTGTATACTTGTAAATTCTCATTTTGTAAACTTAGCTCACATTGTATTACTTGTTCCACAAAATTAGAATAAACTGTCAAAAGCCCTTGTGGATCAAGCGTATACAATATGACTGTTAGAAGTCGCGTGGGAAGGCTTGCACAGCGTTCTCAAGGGGAGTTTTGAATTCAACAAAAGTCTGTTTTTTCCACTGCAGTATAAATAAACTACTTTACTAAACTAAATCTAGTTTACTTTACACCAAACGAAAGATTGAAGTTTGGTCTAAAAAACAATATAAAAATATCTATACAAATATATCGAATTGTAACAGATATCTCGAATGCAAAATGTGCTGTTTCATTGGTTGAAAACTGTACAATTGCAAGGGTTTACAGAAACCTTTAAATTTTTGAAACTATAAGAGTGTTGTCTGATTGGAATGCAGTTTTAGAAAGTTTAAATCTGACGAATCCAATGGTATCTTTATATTATTGTCAAAATATTTCTGTCGAGCGGTATTGAGCTTTAGACAAGTGACAAAGTTGAGTAATTTCTTTGTGTTTTATTTGCGCGGAATTAGCTTCTCGGAAAACTATAATTTTAAAACAATGATTACATATGTAAATATACGTTTTAGAACAAATTTGTAAATGCAGAAATTAAAGTTTAAATCATTTCCTTTCCAACGGTTTTTGTTTTATTGCGATTGGATGATTTTTAGTGGGTGAAATATTCAATACAAGTTGAGTTGTCACAAGACTACTGAATTTGAGCTCGTCAATTGAGCAGTCTGACAGTACGAGGGTTAAAGCTTAGGCATGCCATTCAAAACTGCCGGCAGGGAATACTCTCAAACGACGTCATTCTACTACATAACACTGTTCGGAGTGACGTTGCGATAAGGAAGACGCAACAGGATGAGTTTTTATGGGAATTGCTGGACTATCCACGCTACAGTCCTGATTTACTTTCAAATTTTCTTTTTAAATTTAAGAAATTTCTTGGTGAAAAGCGATTGGTGAATTACGACATGATAAAACCAAACACATTGCACAGTTTCTGTTATTGACTGGTTGAGTGGACAGATGGCAGAGTTCTTTGATGATGGTATCCTAAAGCTGATGCCACGACTTAATAAGTGTTTAGATATTTATGGAGACTATATAGAAAAAAAATTCATATTTTCATTTCTATAAAATTTATGTTTATAAATAAAGTTTTTCTTGGTCTATTACCAAACGTTTCTTACTTTAAAAAACACCCTTGTAACTGTCCAAATAATTTAGAAAATCAATAGTGGTACACAAGTACTTTACAGAAAAATTAGTGGATGCAAAATTTTGTGAAAAAGCGATGAAAAATATGTTTTCCATTTATATGGTATGAGGTAGAACATGTTGGAAGATGCCACTTCTTGTATTGTTGGCCTCCATTAACCAATGAATAATTTCTTCTTGCATGGTCATTGTTATTGGTTAGTTCAGTACATCAAGTACGACATATTGAAGCATTAAAGCTATTGATAAAATTTTGGTAAAACTGGGGGTGGTATAAAACCCATAGTATTTTAGTAATACTCACATTTCTCTGGTCTATTCATTACTTTAATATCTTTTTAATAACTTTAATAGTATCTGGAACTAGCCTATTTGTTCGAAGCAACTGTATACAAAACTTCTGTAGAATATTATTCCTTCTGTAGTTTAAACTGGCTATCCACTTTCCAGAATGTTTAAAAATATGCCTCTCAAATAAATGTCTTTTCTTCTCATTCACACTAGTGAAGTTCCCACAGTACATAAGATTAGACTTTTGAAAAGTGAAATACAATGCCAAATATATTGGAACATGAACAATTATATGTTATACCACTTTACAGGTTGTAAAGGAGTCTGTAGATAAATGTATTAAATTATTATTATTATTTTTCGTATACAGTATTTAAAAAAAGAAAAAGGATAGCCTAATTCGATACT
>JAGFPH010004413.1:16680-44309 GCA_018207615.1 Philaenus spumarius | reverse complement strand
CAAGAACAGTGAAAGTGTTGAAAGATTAGAATATCTTACTGCACAGATAATTTTAATTCAAGAACAGTGAAAGTGTTGAAAGATTAGAATATCTTACTGCACAGACAATTTTAATACAAGAACAGTGAAAGTGTTGAAAGATTAGAATGTCTTACTGCACCGATAATTTTAATTCAAGAACAGTGAAAGTGTTGAAAGATTAGAATGTCTTACTGCACAGATAATTTTAATTCAAGAAGAGTGAAAGTGTTGAAAGATTAGAATTTCTTAATGCACAGATAATTTTAATTCAAGAACAGTGAAAGTGTTGAAAGATTAGAATGTCTTACTGCACAGATAATTTTAATTCAAGAACAGAGAAGTCCAATTCGTTCAAAACCAAACAATGAAACCTTATTTTTAAGTAAACCCAATAAGAGTAGGTAAATAAATTAGATAAAATGAATAAAACAAAACACTTTCAAGACAAAATCATTTATTTATTTTAAAAAAATGTTTTGAATAAACCATTTACATTTTTTTACAAGTTACAATTTACAACATTTGAACCTCCATAAGTTAACTAAACAAGTAGGCCGACATGATTATCTTCACAATAAAGCTCTATTGAAATGTTTCAACGTGCGGTCTGTTCTAATTAACTCCTTGTAATACTTGATCAGTATGACAGTTGTACATATGTTTCCGCAGATTGCTTTTTAACTTTGACTTATGTTGACAGAACGGACATTGGAATTGTGGTTCTTTGCCGCATTCAAACTTGCGGTGCCTCCAAAGAGCGTTCTTGTGCACATATGTTTTCCCACAAGTATTGCACAAGAACGGAGCAATTCTATTATTTTTTCCAAAAATCGATTGAAAATTGGCATCCATCAGCCCTGAAAACAAGCAAATAATTAATAACTTAAGGTTATAACAATAATATATTCTTTAAAAAAGCTCAAAACTTTTTAGAGTAACCATAAAATAACTATTACAAAAACGAAGTTGGCTCATTAATCAATGTCTGTTATGTAGCCAACTTCATACAAATTGTTAAAGATTTTAACTACATTTCTACTTTACTGCTTCCAAATTATTATTTTTTAGTCATAATATTATTTTTTTAATGTGGATTTCCAAAAACTATACACATCTCTCTTATATTACTTATTTTGTTTAACCCTTTAAGTCCTACGATCTAAAAGCTAGTGTCGACCTTATTAGTAAATAAATTACTAAATGATAAACATTTTACAAACACGTTTTTAATATACAAAATTCAAAAAGTGATAACAATATCCAAAATGATCAACTGGCATAGACACATGTCATATGATCATTAGTTTTAGTATTGTTTGTTTAAGGCCACACTGTATAATATGGGCTTAGTAGTAAATGGTTAAAACCTCTTGCAAGTAAATCTCATGTATCAATTTTGAAAATATTCTAGAAATTTCAAAGAAGTAGTCAGTGTTAAATTCAAAGCAATGGTTCTATAAACGTTAATGATTCAAAAGATTTTCAACAAATGAAAAAATGTAAGGTTCATTTTGTGGATAAAATGTATGATTATCTCTAACCCACTATTATAAAATACTTTTTAAATAAATGGAGGAAGAGAATTTTTTAAATTTAATAAAATATGGTGAGATTTATAATTAAATAAGTGAAATCCAGTTAAAATTAAAATCTGTTAATTAACAAAATTTGCCTTTGTAACAACCAGAATAGCAAATGCTTATGGTAGCATACTGAATATAAAAATGTGCATGTTAATTTTATTCAAGACCACACTTTCAAAATTTGCCATCAAGAAGGCCGAGGATCTCTAAGTTATTACTTGTAACTATTTATTTTTTAAATGTAACATGAAAAAAATGTTTATGGCTGTGCTGAAGTCCGAAAAAGAAAGTAATGTTTCTATTTAATGTTATGTTTTTTAGTAGATATTAAATACAATTTTATTTAATACACACTTCATTCTAAATCTTGCATTTGCCTGCTTCCGGGTCAGAGATTATACAGTTATTAATGTAGTGCTAGTCACATGACTTGAATAGTAAGGGTTAAAATTACTGTTAACCTTCCATCGCACATTGATTTTTAATCACGGAAGGGCGCTTAAGGCAGTAACCTCCAGGTAAAAAGAAATATTAACAATGATATTTATATTTTGGTACATTTATTGCATACAAAATTTTGTGTTGACATGTGTTGTACACTTATATGTTGAAAACAAATATTTTAAACGAACTATTTTTAGTTACAATTGTTATTTCAAAATACAGTTGCACAAAGTAATACTAATAGTTTTAACTTTTAATGTATGAAAATACAAAACTAAAACAAAAGTTAATAGTAAACTGCTGTATAATCATAATTTTTTTAAATAAACACTCTGAAAAATTAAAAAAACACTAGACAATAGTCTTGAAACTCTCTCTACATCCATTTTATAATAATATATTACACAGTTCAAATCGAAAATAATATGGTATAAAATGTAAGGGATATAAACTTAAATATAATATATACAGAAATATAGTACAAAAATAATACAAAGTCAAATATATTTACTATTTAATCTATGTGTTCACAAGAACCTATACTCTAGAATCACAATAACACGATCCATGTTCACGAAACTAAACTGAGGATTCGATTCACTGTAGCACGATAAAGCCCTGTTATGTTTTGCAATGTATAATAAAGATATATTTTAGTATATTAGTTATTAGACTTAGTGTTTTGTATGTAAAGGTATTAACCAGTGAGACAGACCAGGAAGTACGGTATAAATACGGAAATTGTAGCAAGGTCGCGTGAGAGTTCATTAAACGTGGAACACGGAACTCGTGTTGCTGTGGTTTGTTTTGGAGATGACAACAAGGAAGCTAGACGGGTTATAAAGTATAGTCCGAATCTAGAATTTGGGCCAGAGGATTGTGGTCGATGGGCCAGAGTGGGTTGGTCGATAGGCCAGTCTGTTGTTAGTGTGTTGGGCCGGAAATTGGGCCAGTTCGTCGTGCAAATTGCGGCCAAGAAATCGGGACGGGGAAATCAGCTCGAAGTTTGGACCATCGAGATCTCAAGTGAAGACAACACACTGAGTGAGCAAAGCAAAGTATTTTGGTCTATTGTTAGAGTCACGTTGTATTCAGAGTTTTGGGGTTGTTGACATAAAAGTAACACGATTCAGTTGTCAGATAGTGTAATCTAGTCTGTCTTATGAAGGTCAATACCTAGTAAAAGAGATGTATGTAGCATAAGTAGAGGCTAATGTATCAAACCGTATATATTTGCACTATTGTATTGTGTGAGTAAATATTGAGAAATAAGTATTACCACTGAACCACTGAATGCATTGTTATTGATCTGTCCCTTTGTTACTAACATATTAAAGTATTGTTTGAACACGGGAAAAGGGTCTTGCTAAATGTATACCCCTATCAGCCCTCACGGAGTAAACTTCCAGCCTTTATGCAAAACACTACATGTAAGGAATTACATATATTTAATGAGGAGGGATAGGGTTTTGTATCTTTTCCTGGAAGGAGGCAAATTGGAAAGTATGGTGAATACCAAGACTGCCGATCTAAAAGTAATACGATTTCTCTAGAAAAATCTAATGACCCGGAGATAACTTCCGTGAAGCCCCCGATGGAAGGTTATATATTCTTGGGATCACTTTTAGTTCTTTGGTTTGATACCTCAGATGTTATAAAAATGTTTACAGTAAAGGAATAGACAAATCTCATCTACTGCTGCATATTTAATTATTCAACACTGTTGTATCCTTTTCCATCTGAATTAAGCTAAATTGATTACTATTCCATTTATCAAAATGAGCTAGGAATCTTAAAACAAAAATAATGTAGTCTTAATTAAAAAGTGATTTGATCAATTTAAATATTTAAACAAATTGTATGGCGGTATTATAAGATAGTCAATACTATTAAACCGCCAAAAAAACCCAATAAGAAGGCTTTTTTTAAAGCAAATTTGTGTAGGCTTTTCTAGACGTTGCACATGTTAAGATTACTTATTACTTCAGATATCTGCGTGAATCCCTGGCACTTGGCCTCGCCCTGGCACGATGGGCCGGGGTTGTGAGGAAAGGGCGTAAGTGGAGAAAAAAAACATTTTCCCACACCGCTTCCTAATGTGACTCATCCTTCAAACAAACTAGTGGATGTTTACCTCACCCTTAACACTTTCACTGCTATGTAAATTTCGTATTTCCTATGCTAGGAACTGAGCTTTTATTTTTTATATTTATAGCCTAAATGAGTAGAAATTACTTTATTTTTTTATTTTGAATCTTCTTACATAATAATCAATAATATTTTAAAGCTTCCATAGAACATATGCTTAAAATTAGCGTGCGAAGTACGCAATGTTCTGTGTATTGAAAGTTCTCCCAATACGGTGTGTGAAGCATGCAATGCACTGTGTATTGAAAATACTTCCAATACGGGGGTTGACGTGCGAAGTACACAATGCAATGTGTATTGAAAATACTCCCAATACGGGGGTTGGCGTGCAATGCACTATGCGTCGGCCGCTTCTCATAGTGTTCAGTGTCAAGCTCACTGCGTCCTTAGCACTGAACTTGTTAAACAGAGATGTACCGGGTATTGAAGTTTTTAGTCAGGTTAGTAGTGGTTTGCTCAAGTGCCAGCATTCGCGCCGGTATCTGTAATCAAATTTGTGCTTGAAAATGTATTTTTCAAACAAAAATATGTTAAATTTTTCTCAAGTAATTTAACAGTAAAGGCAATAACTTAACTGTAGATGATTTGATTACTGTAATCGAATTACAAAATTATAATGCGACAAATCGTTTATTAAAATTTATAATTGTCAGATAATTTATTTAAAAATAACTCTATCAAATAAATTTTAAACAATCGGTTCTGAACTCATTGCTATTAAAAGTGAAAAGTGAAAAAAAATATCTTAGTTAACGATAAGGGATATTATAAATTTAAAAACAAACTAAACTTTGAACCTCCATTTCTCAGTCCATAGGCCTAACAGGCCGATTTCATGTAGTTGTCATTGATCTCCACTTACGAGCGAGAGGTTTGTTACCTGCAAAAGCTAAATTATTAGCTTCAAAACAGGTTTTCACACCTGAAAACCACAACTGTTCAAATAATTCGACTACGCAGCCGGACCGCTGACGTGAGTTGAGCAAATTTCCAAAATTAAATTTATATGCCTATGTTTTAGGGTTTCAACCAACAATTTGGAAAATAGGTCTACTCACGAAGGCGTTGAACAGCTGTCTGTGTGTACGCAATATATTAGTAGAATTTGTTAGCGCCCAGTGGCCTCGCGAGTTTGCACCACTTGGCTTCGAACCGGGTACTTTTATGGTATTTTACGTTTCGATCGATTTTGGAGGAACCATGCGAGCTATAAGGTCGCGTAAAAAAACAAAATGTGCAGAATAACATCCTACATTTATATTTTTAGAAAAAACTTTAAAAATCTCAAAAAATAGTTACTTCCGGTAGCTGGATTTTTTTTGGCGAATGAACTCGTCCGAGCGACATAAACAACCAACATGTGTACCAAATTTGGACCAAATCGAACTTAAAATGCGGCCGCTAGAGTGTGAACAAATATATACATATATATATGATTTTTAATGACAACACCCCAAAATGTGTTCTGGGGACCATGATCGGTGCTCATTTGCTACTCCCGACCTTGGGTCTTACCATAAGGGCCACTGCAATAGCTCATTTTTCCTATGTAAAATTTGCTAATAATAGGTGATCTTCAAGATTTTTGCTCAAACTTTATGATTGTGATTCAAAATAAAATTCAGATAACTTAGAATTTTCTATGCACTATATACCATTAAAGATTAAAAATAACTCAAGAAAAAGACAAAAAGGTAATGGCTATATTTAACATGAAATGTACAAATACAAAAGGCAATTATGTTAATGTAACTAACACATTATAAACACTTTTTCTTGATTTTTTCGTAGTTAAGTAAAAATTTCTTTTGCAAAATAAACAACACAAAACAATTTTTGAAGAGTATTACCTTTCTTCGTTCAACTGGATTTTGTCCAGATGTTTATACATGATGTGATGTTTTAAGTTAAATTTCAGTTTGCATTTATGGGGGCAAAAAGGGCAAGGAAACTGCGGTTCTTTTCCGCAAACAAATCTTTGGTGGCGGACAAGATCATGCTTATGGGAGTACGATCTGTCACACTGTGGACAGACAAATACACGAGACTTGTGCTTGTTTTGTACTGTTGGCCAGCCTGAATTATTCCACTTTTCAATATCCTCTGTAACAAAACCATATAAACATAAATATAACACTCAATATAACCTACATACATGGAAAATATTTAATAAATAAATAATATAAATTAAACAAAGAATTAATTTTTTGATCAATTTTATAGAAAAGTAAAATACTTGAAAGTACGGGCAGCTATTTTGAAATGAAATCACCTTGATGGCTTCCTGGTTCCTAAAGTTCAACTTACAGCAGTTGATTAGATTTACTATTCTTTCTCCCCAATGAAAGACCGTTGATTCCCAGTCTACAGTTGTGTTAAGAATACCTTAGAGCTAATTATAAAAAAGTGTCTTTTTCAAAAGACTGTGCTTGGTTTCATTTGACTTGAAAATATATTACTTTAAAAGCCCAAATACTGGGGTATGTTAAGTTTTACCACAACACATCCTAATCTTCGATATTAATATCTCGTTTCGATTTTAAAAGTCTGAACAATTAAAAATCTAAAGACTTTTCTTTTGATAAAGTTAAGTTTTACAAAGGTTGCTTTCAAAAAGTATTAGTTAGGATACTATAAAACCAACTCTTAACTACGAATGCCATGATCATAGTGTATTAGTTCAGATACCTTATTTAGGGGTATTTTTTTCTATCACATCCCCTCCATCAGCTTAATTGCCTAAACTTCAATACTATCCTAGACAGCAGTCTACTAAGTACTTTTGGTTCCCACCCTTATTTGAATTGCAGTTGTGCTGTGAGATTATAGTTTGTAATCTCTGGGCTACAATGATGAACAAAAAGTGGAGTTCTGTTAGAAAAAATAGTTTCAAAAAGTTGTAACTCATGTTTTTAATTTGTTTTAGAGTTATTTTTGTTACGATTTTAATATTATTAGTTAAGATTCATAACTCTCACTTCATCTTTTGATAAAATTTCAACATTATATAATGCTTTTATGAATTATCAATATATAATATTAATATTGCAGACAATATGTGTAATTCATTGTTTTGCATAAAATCTGTATAACATTAACTACAATAGATTAAAAATATGATAAAAGTAATTTTTATGCCTTTTGTGAAATCTGTGCACACTTCTAAAATAGTTATAGATTTAAAAATGTTTAAAAGATTTGATTTGTATAGTATCAATCAATGTTACTTCTTCTTCTTGTTACTAGTTGAAATGTACTATTTAACTTGCTAACTTCAATTGTGTTTAATTATATTAGTTAAATGTGTGGCCTTATGATTGGATTTGAAAATTAATTCTTTATAGTTAAAAGGTCTTGATTTTTTATTATGTATTTTGAGTAATTTAGGTTTGAAATTTTCAAACAGCTGCCATTTTGGATGTAATCGCTTTTTTTCTTGAGATATATTATTGTTAGATTAAACGTCATACCAAGTATGAACTCAATCATTCAAGTTGAAACATTTTCTATACTCTGTATATAGTAAGTTGGCAGTAGGGTCGGCCAGCTACTTGGACTTGACCCGTGTAATCCCTCTGCTATCGCAGCTCCTCTGCCTCCTAGAACCTCTAATAGATTCATTAACTTTTTTATCCGAATCATAATTTGTAATTATTCTACATAATATATTTGATGAGTACGTAAAAAAATAGGAAGAATGATACCAAACACGATGTGTTTTGTTTGAAAAACAATATTGCTTTTAGATTATACACTTTGATTTTGTTGCCTTTCGACTCGCCTTAAATGAAAACATTTTTATTTAATGATATAAATTATAATGGTTCGACAAAATGGTTCGTCAAAATATTAATCAATAAGTAACATTTAACGTAAAATAAATAAAAATTGTATTCTTCATTAGTAAATTATCAGAAATAAAAATCTACATTTTAAGCTATAAACTTTTAGTGTTATTTAAAAAAAATTCAGTTAATAATATATGTGAATGCTATGTATATCTAAATGTAAGCACCCCACTTGGTAAACTAAAAAGTTATTAAAGAAATTGAAATGCTATTTTAGCACAAATGTTTTACTTACAGAGTCGTGGTACAAGAAGAAATCCCCATAGGTCAGGTCAATGAGAAAACCTTCTCGGCTTGAAAGTATATTTGGTGTACAGTCTACAGTTTGTACAATATTTGTTGTGTATTTATTTATAAGTTTTTGCATATTCTCCTATTAGAGCAAGAGCCTGTGACGATCAGGCGTTCCTTATGTCATAAAACCTGAAAGTTTCTGAGTGTATGTCCCTAATACAGGTAAAAATGATCCTCAACTATGAAGTTTGGATCACGGTGGCTTTGACACGTAACAGGTAGCAAAGGTGTATAAAATTGCACTTCAAATTCGTTAAAGTATAAAGCTCAGTTTTCACATATTTTATTTGGAATAATATTAGAAATCATGTTGTCTATTGTCAGACACTTAGTACGGTTGCACCCCCCTGTCAGACACCCTTAAATTATACTAAATTATAATAGACAAATTATTAGACAAAATTATATCGTTTTGTCTGTCACAGTCGATTCTCTCTACAATGGATAACGGTGTCACAGTGAAATTTGATAGTGTTATAAATAATGCTAACCTGGATTTCATACTTCAATAATCACAACTAAAAACTGTTTCCTTGTTAATATTTTAAGGTACTGATACCTGGAACATCGTTTCAAATGGTTGTGTTTAATGATATAAAAAAAATATATCTACAAGTTTATAAGTAGCTTTCTAGATTTTCCTGAAAATTTTGGTGAAAACTTATTATTTATATCCAAAAGTACTGCAACTGTTTTTTTTCTTCTAGGTATTAAAAAAACTCAAACATTTCAGAATAATTATAAAACAGATCTAATTTTGTAAGAAACTTCATAGTGAACAACAAACTGTATGTTTGTTCTATATTTTTATTATTATTTTTAGTTACACACTTTTTGAACTGAACACTTTTGAGGCAGCTGAGAGTATGGAACCCTTGGAACTGGTGCAAATGTTTTCTTTTGATTCACTTTTTTCATAAAACTAAATATTTAAAATTTGTGTGATCTAGTTTGTTGTGATTTATAAATTTAAATTGTAATAGATTCATTAAAGGCTGTGCAATATCACTTTAGTAAATGTTGCATAAATCCACCAGTAGACACTTTACAGAAACTAGAATATTGCTTGTAAGGACTTCAGTTGTCGCAAATGGCGGAATAACTTTTAATTTGTAATAATTTTACTGCTTACTCACTTAACCAGCGAGGGTTAACTTAACTAAATTACAAAAAAACATGGACCAAGAAAGGGGTTCAAACTTTACCATTCCGTGGTAACACTCAGTCAAATGAGCTACCAGGATTGTTTTCAATGCCGTTTAATACGAGGTATTCAGTCCATAGTTAAAAAAATGCAGTAAACCGTACAAGCGGGATAACATTGACCAACATCAGGGTGGCTCAGTTGGCAGAGCGTTACCACGGAATGGTAAAGTTTGAACCCCTTTCTTGGTCCCCTTAATAATTTCTAGTTTTACCTATATATCTATCAGTAATTTTACCAGCACAGGCAATTTCCCTGTCATACTTGCACAGAAAAAAAATCTAAACTCTACTTCGAGGACATTCATGATCACAGAGGTACGTAAAGAAGGAAAATAAAATAATAACTATTTTTCAAATTTACTTGACAAAGCAAAAATCATTCAAACAAAATCATTGAAGTTATAAAATTTGTACTTTTAGCTAATTAATGTACATTATCTAGGGACTAAAACTTAGATCTCGCGAATTCCATCTATGTCTTTTCAGAAAACTTCAATGTATAACCCATAGAATTTTTTCTTTCTAATAATTCGACACAAAATAATGTTTTGTATGTCATTTTTTAAGAAGACTCTTTAAGTAATATTGATAATATACATTTTTTTAATAAGTCATAGTCATAAACTTATTCCCGCATACAAACATTATCTTCAAAATTTAATGAAACATTAGTAATATTGCAGAGGACTGTAAATGAACAGTTTTGTCCTGCTGGTGAACAACCTTAATAAGACTTCAATGGGAAGAAAGAAAAACTTCAGTAAAGCATATAAAATTCTTTATTTTTATTCTGTACAACAATTTACAAGTACAGAAGATAAGTATTTTTTTCAAAACATAAATAAACAATCGTTCTAGTCTTTGACAAGAGTCAAAATAATTTCCTTGTAAAAATAAAAATCTTTGATGTAAAAGAAAAGGCACAATCAAAGCTTTACAAATGGAAGTGAAGGATGGACGGCTCTCTGATGCAAATAAACATTGGCTTTCTGATAGCAAGCATGATCACAGTAAGGACACTTAAACTGTGGTGTGACCCCGCATTCATACCTGACGTGTCGCATCAAATTAAATTTATATTTGTACATTCGATTACATCTTGAACATGAAAAGATATTATTTTGTTCTTTTAACTTCTTGTTATTTCCAAATAAGTTGAGGATCAAATCTGAAAAAAATGTACGATTAAAGTTTTAAAATGACTAGATTATTCAAATACATAATTTAAAATCATAATCAATTGATGTAAATTTGTGAGAAAAAAAGGAAAAAAGAGAAGAAATGTTATTTGTGAGCAATGTCGTTAATTGTAACAAACACTTATTAAAATATAAAAGCAACACATCAACTTACTATAAAATAATTATTATTATTTGTGGTACTGTTTTGTAAATATTTACTTGTAATAAAATGAAAAGGAGCCAGATAGGCAGATGTTGCTACCTGTTTATAGTGAGTTTATTTTTTAGTATTTAATTGTATTGAAAGTGGAGTTTCTAGTTTTTAATCTATAAATTTTATTTGAGTAGCAAGCACTGTCAAATTTATGATCAGTATATAGCATTTGATTATTAATTGGATATCAAAATGGTTTATCTAAAACAGAGACAGTCCCATAAAGTTAGGAAAGTGAGGTCCTTTGTGGTGCATACAAAATAAAAAGGTATTTGTAACTACCCCAAAACTGATAGCCAGAACTAGGAACAATATTGATCAGACAAATTGTTTTTATTTAATAAATCAAAGCATAGTTCAAGAGACATTTATCACAACTAAAATTATTATAATTTATTTATTAAGTTAAAACAATTTATAGTTCTTAATATATTATTTTTTATAATTTTCAATCAAATTTAATTTCAAGATATGAGAGAAAATCACATTTTAGTTAGTTAAGTTTGTTTTTAGATTTTTAATACCTATCAATTAATTAGAACCATTGCAGAGGAACCTCAATTAATACCTTATGGCAACCTCACTCTAAATATTCCCTTTGATTCAGAAAACATTAGGTTTAGCTAAACATTAGGTGTAAATTTGTTTTATTTTCTCTTTATTCACTAATTACTTCACTAATTGATAATTAAATTTGATGTTTTAATGTACTGAATTTCCCAGAAATCAACTACTGATTTTTCAATAAAATATTTAAAAAAAAACACACAATTATATTTCTTCAAATGTATGTTTGATTCTTACATAAACTTTTGTAATCCAATGTACTGCAAACAACTTCGATTCGAACTTAAATAATTTGCCGATGCCGTAGAGCCTTATGACGCATTAAACTCGATTTCTGTGTAAATTTACGATTGCACTGGTCACAACTGAATTGTGGATCGCTCTGGCATTCATTCTTCAAATGTCTCATCATGTTGCATTTGTATTTGAATCTTTTTGGACAAGAAGGACACTGAAATTTAATTAAATATTGTCCTTGAATCTCATCTTCTGAATTGAATAATAAAGTGTTTGCAAAATCTTGCAAAACAGACACTGAAAACCACAAAGAAATGTGTTATTAATAATGTTACAATGTTTTTGAAATTATGAATACTATAGGTTAACGTAATATTGTTTATCCCTTCCCAGCCTTTATTGAAAAAAAAAACAGTTTTCTTCACTTGAACAAACTGTTTTTCATATTAGGCGCGTGTTAGTCGTTAAACGTACTAAACGTTAATAGTTTCCTCATTATTTTAAGAATTTTTATACAATATTCTGTTATTTGCTTGTACTAAAAAATGTATTTTACATCTAAGTTGCAGATTTTTTTGATTAAAAGGTAATGTTCAAATTAAACACGCATATTTCACAATATAAACGTTTAATTGACTCTATTTTTAGTGTATTCGTTATAAAAAATAATTACAAAATCATATTATGTTAGAGATAAACTTAAAAATACAAAAGTAAATCCAATAAACTGTCAGAAATTTTAATGCCCACTCAATTTACAAAAACAATTCTAAATCTAAAAATGGCATACAATTGAACATCAAATTACACCTTACTTTAAAGATATCATTTTGTTCTTTTAACTTGTTGTTATTTCCAAATAAGTTGAAGATAAAAACTGGAAAAATTTTATGATTAAAGTTTTAAAATGACTAGATATATTCAAATACATAATTTAAAATCATAATCAATTAATGTAATTTTGTGAGAAAGCAAGGAAATAAGAGAGGAAATGTTATTTGGTAAATTGTTTTTTTGTAGTAGGCCCTACTGTATATGTTTATTTGTGAGCAATGTCGTTAATTGTAACAAACACCTATTAAAATATAAAAGCAACACCTATCAACTTACTATAAAATAACTATTATTATTTGTGGTACTGTATTGTAAATATTTACTTGTGATTAAATGAAAAGAAGCCAGATAGGCAGATGTTGCTACACGTTTATAGTGAGTTTTTTTTTTAGTATTTAATTGTACTGAAAGTGGAGTTTCTAGTTTTTAATCTATACATTTTATTTGAGTAGCAAGCATTGTCAAATTTATGATCGGTGAATATTATTTAATTATTAATTTGATATCAAAATGGTTTATCTAAAACAGAGACAGTGTCATAAAGTTAGGAAAATGAGGTCTTGTGTGCTGCACACAAAATAAAGAGGTATTTGTGACTACCCCAAAACTGATAGCCAGAACTAGGAACAATATTGATCATACAAATTGTTTTTATTTAATAAATCAAAGCATAGTTCAAGACACATTTATCACGAATAAAATTATTATAATTTATTTATTAAGTGGAAACAATTTATAGTTCTTAATATATTAGTTTTTATAATTTTCAATCAAATTTAATTTCAAGATATGAGAGAAAATCACATTTTAGTTAGTTGAAAGTTTGTTTTTAGGTTTTTAATGCCTATCAATTAGAACCATTGCAGAGGAACCTCAATTAATACCTTATGGCAACCTCACTCTAAATAATTGTTTATCTTTCCCTTTGATTCAGAAAACAGTAGGTTTATCTTAACATTAGGTGTAAATTTGTTTTATTTTCTCTTACCGGTATTAATTTACTAATAATTTATAGTTAAATATGACACATAAATGGATGTCATATTTAATTTAATTTTCCAGTGTGACATGCAACCCGTGTGATAGAGAATTACAATGAGACAAGTAAATTCCCATAACGTCTCAACAAAGAATGATAGTCTAGCAACTAAAGAGACGCAAGATTCAGTTTATATATAAATTAATTAGAGACACAAAACAAGTAAATTTTAATAACTTAAAAAAATGTAAAGATAAAAAAAATACAAGCAGACTATAATATAAAATTAAAAGAGCAGACTTAAATTTTAATGAACTGAGAAAAAACATTGGTAAACAAAGGTGCGTCATATACTTGTGTAACAGATTTGAACATGGACAAAAGCAGCAGTGCATACTAAAGCAGTGTATTAAAAGAACAGTCTAAAATAGTGTTAAGGTCACATAACATATTAAAAGAGAAATAATTGTGAAAAGAACTATATCACATATAAAAAAAATATAACAATATAAGCGTCTATGGTGATACAGAACATAAACTTGAACTTGATCGTGGCAATGGTAAACGATGAATAACTCCAGAAGGCGTTGTACGTCTTGGTCTCTGGACTCTTGTCTGAAAAAATTGGCGATGGTGCAAGTCTAGCTTGGTGGTGTGAAAAGTAAATCCAATGAAAGTATGGATTTTTTTGTTGGAAAAGGTGTTAAATTATGAAGTCATGTAAACTTCTAACAGTGTACCATCAGTGTACGCTTCGGCGTTGTAATTCATCGAGTGATTGTTGAGTTTTTGGGATTTATTTGTTTGTAACCATGTGACTACGATATACGCTGTGCAGAACTTCTAGTGAACGCAAGTATTTATAATTATCAAAGAAATCCTAGGTATATATCGAACTTTTTGGACAATTTTGTAAATGTTAATGGCCATAATATTTAGTAATTTTCAGTCTGCAATTTAATTTCAATTCCTTTAAACAGTTTTTATTCTAAATTCAATCTGCGTATCATTTCCTTTAAAATTTCAAATTGTATGTTGTAAATTGTACGATTGTGCTTTGTAACTCATATGTTGTTGATAAAACTTTTCTTGTATAAAGATTTATTGAAGATGAGTAAGTAAAAAGCTTAGTTATTCGTCCCAATGCTTAGAATTTCATTGATAGCCAATGTCCCTATAGTAAGTACTTTTGCAGCAAGAAACACACCCCGGAAAATCAAATTGGATTAGAATGCTTTTTGTAAATCAAGATATGCATAATTATTAGAAATGACACATATGAGATTATATTGCGGGAAAAGGTTGCTTGCCACACATGATGCAATCTTTTATAATAAACTTTGCACCATGGGGTAGGTTGGCGGGATTCGCGATATAATCACAGATGACATGTTATAATGCATAAATAAAATTATATGTGGAAGATTGATAGATTTTTCAAAAGTAAACAAAGAAAGTTTTTGAGGTTGAGTGTTAGTTTTTAATTTGAAAGTAAGGTAGATTGAACAGAGTTTTTTATAATTGGAATTGAATATTGAGCAAGGAATAATCCACATATAATCTTATTATTAAATTGAAAATTTGTTAAAAATTATTTATTGAAAATTTCTCGACATCATTTTTTTTTTAACAAGTGTATTCACAAATTTTTATTTTTATAACGCCTAACGTTATACCAGTAATTGAGCAACTGATTTTTCAAACATAACCTCAAAAATGTCACCAACTAAAATTTAAAAAATACACAATTATATTTCTCCAAATTATTTTTAATTCTTATATAAACTTTTGTAATCAAATGTACAGACTCCTTGTGAAAACTTCGAATAGTATTCTGTTTCGAACTTAAATAATTTGCTGATGCCGAAGAGCATTATGACGCATTAAACTCGATTTCTGTGTAAATTTTCGATCGCACTGGTCACAACCGAACTGTGGATCGCTCTGGCATTCGTTCTTCAAATGTCTCATCATGTTACCTTTGTATTTGAATCTTTTTGGACAAGCGGGACACTGAAATTTAAACAAATCTTGTCCTTGAATCTCATCTTCTGAATTGAATAATAAAGTGTTTGCAAAATCTTGCAAAACAGACACTGAAAACCACAAAGAAATGTGTTATTAATAATGTTACAATGTTTTTTTAATTATGAATACTATAGGTTAACATAATATTGTTTATCCCTTCCCAGCCTTTAGTGAAAAAAAAAACAGTTTTCTTCACTTGAACAAATTGGTTTTCATATTAGGCGCTAAACGTACTAAACGTTAATAGTTTCCTCATTATTTTAAGAATTTTTATACAATATTCTGTTATTTGCTTGTACTAAAAAATGTATTTTACATCTAAGTTGCAGATTTTTTTTGATTAAAAGGTAATGTTGAAATTAAACACGCATATTTAACAAAATACACGTTTAATTGACTCTATTTTTAGTATATTCATTATAAAAAATAATTACGTAATCATTTTATGTTAGAGATAAACTTAAAAATACAAAAGTAAATCCAATAAACTGTCAGAAATTTCAATGCCCACTCAATTTACAAAAACAATTCTAAATCTAAAAATGGCATACAATTGAACATCAAATTATATCTTACTTTAATTATATAACTTAAATTTGTAATGTCTAACAAGAAATTTTTATTATAATAAACCAATCATTTTCGTGTATAAATATAAACATAAATGAATTTATATGAAGAAAAAACTAAATAAATATTTTATCAATATGAAACTGTAAAGTAACCTAATTCTTTCACAGTCCATTTCAAATTGGTCCATGTTCTGTAATTAGATTTACAGTTTACACCGTTTGAAACTACAGCAAAAAATATTACGTAACTAGTCGCGTGGAGGTTTGGTAGGCCCAAGGGCAAAACAAGCAATCACTACACAATAATTTTCAACAGCACACTGATGAACGTCAAACCCGTGAGCTTGGCAAAGGGTAGAGGAAAGACACTGAGACAACCAGCAACAGTGACAACATAACATCTGAAAAACCCCCACGCGACTAACTAAGGATTTAAAAGTGAATTTCCAAAAAACACAACTCATATCCTCTCAACTCCTTCCCATTTCAATGTCTCCCCTTTAATTACAACAGAAAGTTAAATTAAAATGCAATATTTGTATTTACAAGATCAATTTATACTGTTTCAAAAATTTGGATTAATGCAAGGAAACGAATGACAAAACACTCTTCTCTACTATACACATCATGTTGCCTCAATAGAAAACATATTATCAGCCTCACATATAGAAAAAATAAGACTATGAGTAAAAAATCAGTAACGCACAAAAATGGGAACAAGGTATATTCTTACATTTACTGCACAAGTACAGAATGCCATTGTGGATTCATCCGAACATATCATGGGAAGAGACAAAAAAAATTGGGTCTGCGTCGGACCAGACGGTTGAAGTTATACTTCTTTGGCCATTTGTATACTTTCCTATAATTTTTGAAGAAAAAAAACCACTCACCCACCGAGACTCTTGAGGTATCTCTTGTAGAGAAAAGGTATAAAAAGGCACTTTTCGGATTTTACTCCTAACGCGTGACGCGGTTTCTCGACCGACACCCCATCCCGATTACAATCGGCGCAAAGAAGTACAACTTCAAAAATCTGACACTTGAAAGCGCATCACTTGAGAACGGCTGGACCAATTTGGCTATTTTTTGTTTTAAAATGTTCGTAATATTCTGAATTAGGCTTTAATGGAAAGAAAAATGTGAACAGTTTTCCGGAAAATTTTCAAATTCGGGAAAAACTGAACATCTTTTTTTCTATGGGCCTTTTAAATGAACTCAAGACTACAACTATAGAGAAAATTCATTACTATATCAACTTTACTTAGCAAATTTATAATCAGTTTATTATTTTTCAAAAGCAACAGCTATTTTTGGTTAGATTGACAAATTTAAAAGCAAGCACAAACAGAAATCAACGAAAAATGCTCACTGTATTATAATTCAATTCAAACATCGGTTATTACATCTATATGTATAAAAATCCAGTGTCAAGGTGTTTGTCCGCAAAGAACACCGAAACTACTTAACCGATCTTAATGAAATTTTTTTCAAAATGTGTGATTTATTCCAACTTAAAATATAGTAGGCCTATAGTTTTTATCCCGATTATTTTTTATTGCAAATTTAAGGATTTTTATATTCCAAGAGAGACCCTGAGAAACGGCTACCACATCTAAGGAAGGCAGCAGGCGTGTAAATTATCCACTCACGGCAGGGGAAGGAATTGATGAAATGATGTTTATATTAAATATCAAGCACCGCATATAAGTATTCAATATATGGAACCGTGATTCAATTTAACGTTTTCTTGATGCTACAATTTATTCCACGCCTCACGATATAATCATGCAAATGTTAAATGTTTTTATAGGGACAAAGGGTTGTAAGTATATTTATAAGTTACATAATTTTCTAACATGGCAGTGTAAGTCAAGATTATGCAATGGTACTTCGTCATCAAAAGAATCACCGTAAATGTTCTTGAAGCAACCATTTTGGCTAGAAAGTTTAAAGAATAAATCGTCCTCTTGCCACGGATTCCTTTGATACCGTCAGAATCTCCAATACCATTCAAAACGCTTCAATTCCTTAATCGTTTGGTTATCGCGATGACCATAAATAATTCTCAAGGCCAAACATGTCCATTTGCGGATTGGACTTAGAACATCCATATCTCTCACATGGGCAACTTTATGTTGCATGCTTACGTGTGCGGAAACCGTCGAATATATTTGTCTTAGCAAATGACAGGTTAACGAAAAATATTGTGCACCGATTAACGCTTAATTAAATTAAAACAATTTATTATCTTGTACGAACATACAAAAAATTATCATTTACTATGCTTTCAAATAAACAAAATGTCAAATACATTTTAATGCAAAAACTCTAAATTTAAATGAAATCATTCAAAAAGTTATGAAAGTGCAAAGAGAACAAATAAAACTGTAAGAAGAATACATTTTACTATGAAATATAACTAGGCCTAGTTTTAGTTTACACATTTGTATATGCAAAATTAGATTTTATTTAAAAATTTAACTAATCTGAGAACTAATTTCACATTTGTTCTTTATTCATTTCACAGATTGTATTTTCAAAACTATTAGTACAATCGCTGTGTTTTGATCGCATGTGTCTGTACAAAGTATTTCTTCGAGTCGTTGACGCTTGACAAATTGGACAAACATGGTGTCGAGGTTGCCCGCACTCATACTTTATGTGTCTTATCAAATTCCCTCGCTGAGAGTACTTTTTGTTGCATTTAATGCAAACATGTTTTACAGTATTAGGATTGTCCCACGGTAAGTTGTTAACAAATTCATCAACATCTAAAATTATTGCATCTGAAAATACAAAAATAATCATGACAGTGTTAAAGTACATATATAAGTTTAATGAAATTGACAAAAACGTATAATATATTACTTAACCATGACATAAAAGTTTATTTTAAAAAACTATTAATGATTAGTTGTACGGTATTTAAATTTATAAAAATTTTAATTGTATACTATAATAGTTTAAATACAGAAAAAACACACATATTGTATAAGTATCCAATATAATTAAAAAAAAAAACAGTTTATTTTATTTAAAGAAATCCAAACAAACAAAATTCACATTTCAAACACTATTTTTTCAGGATAACTATTTCATTTCTTGTTTGCTTCTTACAAATCTTATACAATCTACCTATACAGAGTCTAAGTAAGGATTTTATAATAACTTTGAGTTTAAAAACAAAAGATGTTTTAATTATGTGTTTGAACACAGAGAATACAATTTATAAGCAGTCGGTAAGATGAAAAGATTTTGTAGGCAAGTAGCCTAACCATAAAACCAGATGCAAGGATGTTGAAAAAGAACTAATTAAGAAAGTTCAAGATTTTTAGCTTTATTGTGACCTGTGTATAAAAAGATCCAATAACTCCCTACCCACTATTGCTTGCAAGGTCTAGGTCTGGTTGATGGAATTTGATCTATAACTGTAAATGTCAGTGAACTGTTGTTCTTTCAAGTGAACAAAACCAATTGGACTGATTCTTTTAAACAATTAAAATTTTGCATTAGTAGTAGGCTACTAAAGAATTGCCATACTTTTTATATGAGATGTTCACAGTTAGAGCTCCAGTTAAAGTCTCACAGCGTAGAAAAACGAATTCAGATTTGTCTGGCATTTATAAATAAATTAGCGACTTTAAAAAAATTATGAATTTTTGGGGAATGGTAAATGAATATATAAAAACTGGATTAAGAGTAAACAATATTTCAAGCTATTTTGTGCTAAATGGAATATTCAAATTTCATATGATTAAAAACCAATAACAATGTAAGTTTTACAGCGTATATATTTTTCTGTTGGCACACAATAATATTGATCTTAAAAACAGCCATGAAGCAGTAATAACTATCAATCTACATCCATACAATGTGTTTTGTTTCACTTAATTATTATTGTACACATATTCTGCAGAATGTTCAAAATTTATAGAAACAAAATAATCAGCATAAACTGTTGGTAACATATTATATTACAAATTATAAAAATAAAGTATATAGATTAAATTGAAATACAATTGTATGAATTTATAAGGATATAAAATCTTATCACATGTTAACGTACAATAAAACTCATTCAAGTATATCCTACATGGCATATTAGTATTGATCATGAACTAAATTATTTTGTATACAATTGACAAACTCATCACACATTTCTTATTAGTAGCTAAAACAACACTTTAAATTCACACCCTTCTAAAAGTCACTCAAAAATGAGAGAATCTTATTCCTTCTCATAGTAACAATTAATTCTAGAGAAAAAAGTACTTGAGATAATTTTTGTATGGAATAAAATATAAATATTGGGAGCTGACTTGATGCTGAATCTAAAGGAAATCTAAACAACAAATAGTTCGTAGTTGGCTTTCATGTATCTGGTAACTTACTAGTATATATTTGGTTAACTATTAATTTGTCCTTTTTTTGTAAAAAAGACGTTATTTTACATGGATAAAAAATGATTTGCTTTTAAAGTATAAACAAACGTGATTTTCAAAATTATAAACACTCACAACTATTTGGCCAAATGTTATTAAAGTGATTAGTATCAGGAGTTGACAGTAGAATCGAGTTAATGGCAACACCTCTTACTCTCATGCCACTTTGCCCTCCTCGCTCAAGTGTCATCTCGTCACAGTTCATAAAAAAATTCTTAAAGTTATATATTTCAAACACGTAATTATATGGAGTAAATAAAATGTATTTTGAGTTTAGCATTACAACTTAAAACTAATGTCACACACGCCCTTTAATCTATAACTATTATTAAATTAATACAAACTGACTAGAAATTATTTCAAGTTGGTTAACTGTATGCTTGGTATCTGTATCACACATTTTACAAGTATGGTTTTAGTTTGAGATGAATTTTACATCTACCTCACTATATAAATTAAAATCAGTCAAACTCCATATTAATATATATTATGTATTCATTCCTAATCTTGGCATTTCACAATATTGCCAATATTTACATTAAAATATCACAGTAATTATAGTTACATATTTACAATTTTAGAAATTAAATGAATAAATTTAAATAAATGGTCTACTAAAGTAGACAATTATAAACGCTATGAAAATCAAAACACAGTTCAGTTCTTAAATTTACTAAACGAAATTAGAATTCATAGTTTTAGGGGATTTTATGAATTAATATAAACTGACATATGCCATTTTAAATATGAATTGTATGAATATTTTACGAGCAAATAATGTAGTAAGTACTATTAATGACCTAACAAAGATACATTTTCCTAAAGAATGTCCTCATATAATATCTCATTAGTTGTTTTTCTGCCCGAAGCAAACTACAAAAAGTTTACACTCACGCAAACCTAAGCTAGGTAGACTGGGCAATTACCCAGGGGCAGTTTCAGAATTGCAAGCCTAGGCCGAGTATGAATACACATCTCTAATTATAGTTTAAAGTTCAAGAATTTTTCAAGTTTTCAGGATGGATATTTCTTCTTGTTCAACTACTCCACAATACACTGATACAACATTTTTTAATCTATAAGTGAATTAATCGGGAAATCACCTATGTTGTTATTGGATTTATTAGACATGTCTTTTTATTCATAAAAATTCTATATATTTTTTTAAGTTAGTTGCATAACTTGTGTAAAAGTGTCCATTGGACACTGTTTTGCTCAAATTTTTAGTTCTGAAAGTAATATTGTTCAGTGGTAGTAAATAAAAATACAAAACCAAAATTGTGTACGTTTAGGGTCAAAATCTTAAAACAGGATTAAGTCAATTTTGTTTATGTCTTTTAAAATTATATACTGTAAACACTCAATTGTGTTTACATTTGAAATTTCTTAAAAAAACCAGCCCATCATCCTTTTGGGTGGGATACTAGGATTTAAAAAAATTTTCTATTCTTAAATTTTCTAAGAGCAAAATATTGAGGTTTCAGTTGAAACTCAGAGTCTAAACTCATTTGTTTGTCCGCAATTCATAGAGATGGATGGTCTGTTACATCCAGTATAGCTATTAAAATTGTAAAATTGGTTGAACAGTTCTTGAATATAAAACACTGACATTATGATACATACTTTTTATACTATTTAGTGATAGTAATATGATTATTAATTTATTACCAACAAAAAATGAAGATATAATTTTAATCTAGAAAGTTAAATATATCAGCCATTTAAAATATGATGGTTTTGAACCTACGGAGGTTATCCCTTTTTTCAGAATTTCATTATATATAATGCAATGTATTTTGAAATAATTTATTTAAAATTAATAAAGTATTTTTAATAATTCGTAGAACTGTTTTGTAAAAATGTAAAGGTATATTAAAGAGTACTAGCAAAACATTTCATCGTTTTAACAAATCACACTTAGTAAGTACATTATTATCACCTCTACATTTTAGTCTTATTTTACTAAGTAAGCTCTATAAGTTTGGCTTATAAATGGATATCACAAATATTTAAAATAAAGGGTAAACAAACTTACATAAGAAACACACATTACTTGTACATACAAATGATTTGTTTACCATAACAGTAAATTAACATATTTTGTTAACTAAGATTTGTTAAATTAACTATGATTGTTAAAAACTACAATAGGCCTAAAACATGTATATCAAAACATATTTTTAATTCTTATTCTACCAAGACTTATATGTGATTAATTATAATTTATTTGATTGTTTCATTTTTAGACGGTGGAAAATAAACAGACCAGTATTATTAGCCTCAATTTTCAAAAGATAATACAAGGTAAAACGTTTGCCAATATATATATATATTGGCAATTTTGTATATTTTCTGTTTCTCCATTTGATTCAAGATCAACCAAACCAGTTTGTATTTACAAAAAACAATATGGCTATAATTAGGTTGAAGTTTCTACTTTGTCATGTTGAAAAAGGGAAGCGTCTTTGTGTCGAATTCGTATGTGCGATGCCAGATTACTCTTACGTTTACATTTCTTCGGACAATAAGGGCATTCAAACATTGGTTCTTTGCCGCATTCGTAACGCTGGTGTCGATTTAGAGTTGCACGATTACTATACCACTTGCCGCAATCGCACTGAAAACACTGTCTCAACGGAAACCGATTTAATGGTTTCATTTTACGAAAGTTGTCATCGAAAAATACCGTCTCAACAAGCGGTATAATTTCTGAAAAGGAAAACAAAATAGGTTAATGAAATTGCCAATAATTTTAAAACATAAAATAATAGCAGAAAAGTATAGTACATTTGAAGACATTTAAATCTTACCGAGGTAAAATTTACTAAATAAATGAAATACAATTTTTAGTATAATTCCACATCCACTGTAAATTCTGCAACTGGCTGGCAAATCCATGATTAGGAAGACTTTTTAAAACAAATTTTAGAATTTTACTAAATATTGCCTTTCGTTTACCAAATAGCTTCAGTTGACAAAACAACATACGTATAATATTGCTAAATAATTATAATTCACAATACAAATATTTATTTCAAAACTAAATTAACACATTCATTAGTTTATAGCATTCAAATTGGCAAACTTATAAGTAAATTACTAACACAACATAAATCAAAAAGTTAAATGATGATTTACCTCAGTTAAAATGATTACACTGTTATTAACTGAACTGGAAGGTCAAAGTTGATCACATTCGCAGTGTGCGGTATATATTACATCTGGTTGGTGGTTAGTAGATCATCAATGTTACAACTGTTGCTTCAGAACCTTACTTTTTTAACAAAGAATTGTGAAAGAAGCAAAAACTGTCAGACGTAGCAACAAAACAAGTACTATATCTATGTCATCCAATTTTTCCAAATACAAAGAATTTGCATGTTGAAACAAAAAAACTAGGATAACCTACTAAAAAAAACTGTCACTGTTCAAAATAAATAGGTACTTATTTTTGTTACTAATTTAAATTAGGAAAATAAATTTTAATATTTAACCCTTTGCCCTCTGATAGGATTTTTAATATAGGTCCTCTAGGATCGGATGGCCAGTGGTACTGGACAAGTTAAAATCCTTCGAAAGCCCGGATGGCCAGTAGGAGTGGACAAAAAAATAATCTGCATGAAATTATTTTTAGTAGTTTTATTTTGACTGGATTGTGCTGAAAGCTAGCGTCCAAATCTTAAACTAATTAATTCCCGCTTTTTCTCTGGTCTGTGTTGTATCAAAACATAGCAATATTCGTTACATTATAACCTTACCAGCAGTTTAGTTTTACGTTGCGGCGGTCTAGGCTAGTGTTTTTAAAGTTTGAAGTAATTTAATAGAACAAAAGTTAATTAGTTTATTTATTGCTTTTAAGAGTTTTTTGTTAACAAGTACTTGATTTTGTTTTATTTTAAATTACCAAAAAATGTTGTTAGATTGTACACAATGGTTTATTTTATTCATTAAAATATATTATAACTATATATTTACAGCTAAACCAAAAACTAACCAATAACAATATATCTACTTTTATGTATGGCAAAATAAAAGAGTTATAAAAGCCCATGATTTTGTTAAACAAAAAATAAATACCCACTAACATTTCAGATTGTAGTGAAAAATAATTCAGAGCTGTTGACGCCGCACGGTCAAAATGGCGGCAGAGCTGACAACAGTAAAGTAAGCGGCCAGTCAGGCTGGCCATCCGAGATTTAAGAATATCTAATTCGCTAAATATTCAGAACTGACTGAGCACTGGCCATCCAAGTGCAAAGGGCTAAAGAAAATCAATATGAATAGTTAGTTTGTTGAAAAAAAAAAACTAGACATCTTAGAAAAGTATGACATTGAAATTATTATCACGCACATGTGAGCTTGACACTGAACACTATGATGAGAAGCGGCCGACACACAGTGCATTGCATGCCAACCCTTGTATTGGGAGTATTTTTAATTCAAAGAGCATTGCCTGCTTCGCACGCCAACCCCTGTACGTAACCCAAAGTGTGACTTCATAATTGTATTAAAGTAGGAGAGGGGATAGTACATTAAAGTAGGAGAGTAAGTAGTAAATATTATTATTATTACCTAAAGAGAAAACTATTCGACCGATTTCGAACAAATTGCCCCAAACATGTCAATTAGGCATGAATAGATTCACAAAAAATGGTTTTGAAAAACAACTTCCTTTTTGTCCAAAAACCACCAAAAATCAGTTATTATTATTATTATATTACCTAAACGAGAATTTTTTGAAAGATGCTGTTTTTTTGCATATGGTAGGGTACATTAAGCACTACAAATAAGCCAAATTTTATCAAAATCGTTAGAGCCATTTTTTTATAAAAAAAAATTAAAACTGATTTTTTGGGTATTTTTGTCCGAAAAGGGGGTTGTTTTCAAAAATTTTCTAAACCTTTTTTCGTGCATCTATACTGGCCTAATTGACATGTTTGGTGCTAATTTATTTGAAATCGATCGAATAGTTTTCTTTCTAGCTTTGTATACATAGAGACATACATACAGACAGACAGACATTTTGTAAAAACCACTTTTTCGGACTCAGGGGGTCCCAAAACGGATATATCCACAAAAATCTCGACATCGATTTTTTTGCGATCACTATACCATACTTTCTCTATACTATAGTATAGTGAATTAAAATCAGTTTTAGGCCTACTTTAATATAACTTCATAAAGCCGTTAGGACTAGAATGTAAAACCCATGAACTAAAATTCCTACTTTTTGGATACTTTGCCAAATGTACATTGCCCAAATGACTTTTTTTTACAAATAAACAACCTAAATCATCTGCAGTTATTAATTCAATAATACCTAAAATATAGGCTATGTATGTTAAATTAACTCAATGAAAACAAAGCAAGGCTCGCTGATGACTAGCAAGGCACACAGTGGTCTCCTTCGTACAGCGTAAAATAGGTTAATCAAATCAAATACAGTACTTGTAAAACTTTGTTTAATACAAAATACATCTACAACTAATAATACAGTTTAATTAATGTTTGTTATTCTTCTCATTAACTTCTGTCGCATGATAGGTTTTAATATGTCGCAGCATGTTATTCTTCTGAGCAGCTTTGTATTTGCAATATGTACAGTTAAACTGAGGTTCTTTCCCACATTCGTACTTGAGGTGACGACTTAAGGTAGTCTTATAGCTATAACTCTTCAAACAATGAGGGCAAACAAAAGGCAAACTGATTTTGTGCATGTTAAACTGTCGATAGTCAATTTGTTCTTCAATTGTGAGAAATTTTCCTAAAACAGAAACATGAATATTACCAAACAATCAATATGGGTTACAATCTAATCTTATTAAACGAGCAATTCTTGTATATTTGTATATAAATTCATTTCGGGGATCTCGCTAACGATTTGGATGAAAATTTGCATATAGGGGTTTTTTGACGTCAGGAATCGAATGTGCTAGGTCTTATGTCTGCAAAATGTGCTCAGTAGCTCTTTTCACCTATGTAAGCTCTGAACTTCTTTTATATACCACCTTTGAAATCATTAAGTAGGCCAATTAGTCCAGTCAAATAGTCTCCGATGGTGCTTGTTTCAGGAAAAAAATATAGAAGTTTTTTTTTCACTCGTTCTATATGGTTTTTGGGGTGCTGAATCCGAATTTTAACTTTGCTACTTCCTACGGATATGGCTTCACACCGAAAATTGCAAAAAACCTCAAAATTGTTGACTTTTTTTCAGTTTTTTGCCAAAACATCATAAAAATATGCATTTTTTGAGGTAGACCTTTCTATATAAAAATAAAGTAAATTAAATTTCCTACAAAAAACATTCCTCAAATGTATTTTTTGGTTGAATGGTTTAGCCGCTAGAACGCGCTGAAAAAAGGAAAAAATTTCCCACTTTGTGGGAAACCCTGTTTTCTCGTTAGTTTTTCGGTTGTAACTTAACACCTATGCTTGTAATTATGAAAAACTTGGATTCTGCTAAAACCGCATTGAATTTCTTACTAATTTCACACCTTAATCACTTATTTTGGCCAAACATTGTAGCCGCTAGAGCACGTTGAAGCTTTATCTCATATTACGCGAAACCGCTAAGTCAAGAGCCCTTCACACAAAACTCAGTGGATACCTATATTATCACTATGTACTTATTAAAAACTATTTATTAGATTTTTACAATTAATAATTAATGTAATTACTTATTCATTATTTATCAATTTAATTACTACTTATTAATTATAAATTAATGTAATGTACTTATTCATTTAACATCATTTTAATTAAGTACCAATTATTAATTAGGCCTATATATTAACAGAACCGTTGTTGTAGAGGTTTATTTGTTGTTTTCAAGGGAGGATGTAGGTCTGCTTTGAATTTAGTAGGTAAATAAGTCCCAAATTCATAATAATATACCGGATCCGACACAAGGTGTCCTCCCCCCCCCTCTTTTCAGGTGTCTTCTTATCACTTAGCGACTCAGCCAGCCCTTCCAAAAGCACAAAGTTGTGCTATTTGTGATCAAGTGTTGGCCTTTCGTTAGGTCCCTA